>CAUYQG010038202.1:0-38939 GCA_963574415.1 Tarsius wallacei | reverse complement strand
TTGATGTATTGTAGAGATGAGGTCTCGCCAAGTTGCCCAGGCAAGTCTCGAACTCTCACCTCAGCCTCCCAAAGTGCTGAGCCACTGAGCCCGGCTCAAAGGGCTAATTTTTTATAAATAAATTTTGTTTTTTGGGAGGAGAAGTCTCCCCTCATATACTGCAGGAAAAAAATGGTGGGAGTTATAGAGGACCCACAGAGAGGACACTATAAGAATCCCCAGAAAGAATGCCGCCGAATGGGAAAAGCAAGCCCTAGATTTCTTTGAAACTCACAGAACTGCTTTGTAAAATTCTGCACACAGGGACTGTAAAATGGTGCAGCTGCTGTGGAAAACAGTGTGGCAATTCCTCAAAAAATTAAAAATAGAGTTACCATATGATCCTGAAATTTCTCTTCTGGGTATATACCCAAAAGAATTGAAAACAGGGTCTCAGAGAGACATCTGTATACCCGTGTGTGTAGCAGCACTATTCATAATAACTATAATGAGGACCAACTCAAATATCCATCAAGAGATGAAGGGATAAACAAAATGTGGTATGTATTCACAATGCAATATCATTCAGCCTTAAAAAGGAAATTCGGACACATGCTACAATATGGATGAACCTGGAGGACATTAGGCTACATAAAATAAGCTTGTTACAAAAAGACAAATACTGTGTAGTTGCATGCATATGAGATGCCTACAGAAGTCAAATTCCCAGAGAGAATTCCCACCATTCCCTGGTGGTTGCCAGGGAATGAAGGGATAGGGAAATGGGAAGCTGTTTAATAAGCATGGAGCTTGGTTCATGGGATAAAAAGGATTCTGGAGATTGGTTCACAACAATGTAATTGTACCTAACAGTCCTTTGTTGTACATTTAAAAGTGGTTAAGGCTGGGTGAGATGGCTCACGCCTATAATCCCAGCACTTTGGGAGGCCAAGACAAGAGGATTGCCTGAGCCCAGTGGTTCAAGACCAGCCTGGGCAACTTGGCACGACCTCGTCTCTACGATAAATCAAAAAATTAACTGGGTGTGATGGCATATACATATAGTTCCAGCTACTTAGAAGGCTGAGGCAGAAGGATCGCCTGAGCCCCTTGTAGGTTGAGGCTGCAGTGTCCAAGAGTGTGCCTGCCACCTAACTCCAGCATGGGAGACAACAAAGTGAGACCCTGACTCAAAAAGAAAAAGTAGTTAAGATGGTAAAGTTTATGTTATGCGTAATTTACTGCAATTACACATAAACAAAAAACTGCACACAACAGGCATTTATGACCTAACTGGACACTGGCCTCTATTTTTTTTTTTAATGCCTATTATTTAGAGCATCACTTGCTCACTGCAGGCAGATTAAAAAAAAATTGCCTCTGGCATAAAAATCACATTTCAGTTTGTCCTCCCTGATGCTGACTCACTTCACTTGTGCTTCGAGCAGCATTATGTAAATGAGTTTCAGGGTGAAGGGGGTAAAATCTCCTCCCCCTCTAAGCCACGCTAATGTAATTTCCGGCTTGGAGTAGTGTGCATGCTTCCAGGAATGACTGCTCGCTTCTGTCTTGGTTTTTAGGCAGATATAAACATCAGGACATATCATATGGAATTTAGAGCTATTATTCCAGAATAAATGTATGATTACAGGGCTTTGTAATTACTATATTCTGTATTTTTGAGCCATTGCTTACCTAAGTCAGAGTGAATGGATTTTATTTCTAAATGGTCATTGATTGTGTGTCCTTAAAAGGACATGTTCAGTCAACTACCCATTCTTTCTCTACTTAGCAGAGGTTCCAGAAACCATGAGGATGTGGTTGATGGAAGGCTTGGAAAAAGATGTTAGGCGAAAAGAAAGGGGAAATTAGATATGTGTTTCCTACTCCACTTGACCTTGTTCCTTCCAATCCCATAAACATCCTCATTCACCGAACAAGTATTTCTTGATTTCCTACTAGGTACCATGCACAAGGGGACGCGATAGCAAACAAGGCAGCCTCCGTGCCTGCCCAGTGGAGTTGGGAAAGACAGACATGATGGCAGGTGTGGAAAGTGCTGTGAAGAGGTTGGAGCCCCTGCCCTGAGTGGGGGTGCTGGGGATAGTCCCTGACATGTTCCTTGAGGAAGTCGTATTTAAACTGAGACCTGATAATGAAGTCAAAAGCCAGCTTGCCTCACCGGTTTCTGGAATCTTTGAATTTTAATGATGGATGAACATTTTCCATAAACATTTAGCTGGGAGAGAATAGGATGACATTTCAGATGAATTCAGGGGTGTGAGTAATATATGCAAGGCGGATTGAGGGGCGCGTGAAGACCCCCAGAAAGTTGGGAAGCAGGAAATAGGAGGCAAGTCATAAGAGATAAAATCAGACTTAAGGATGCTAAGTACAAGCTATGGACTTGATCTTGATCTATCTAATGGTGTTTAAAAATAATAACAATCTGGCTGTGTGTGAATGGTGAGCGAGGGTGAAGAAAACACAGAGGTGGCTAAGCCAACTGAGAATCTATTTTGATATTTCAGACATGCAATGCTGATTAAAAGGAAGAGCTGGATACAAAAAGAAAAAAAGAATCTGCTGTCCATAAAAATGTTTGAGACCCTAAATCACAAAGAGCTTTAATCCTTTTTAGAAAAGGCAAGGCATGAAGACGTCTTGAAATACTATAAAGATATTATTATTGATACAGAGGCAGAGTCATGTCCAATGAAGTATACGTTTCACCACATGACTGGGACTTATTTACAGGGCTGCATATTGAGTGGGCCATCATGATTTGGCCCTGAAGGGACAATATGCTGGTAGGGAGATTGATGCAGGCAGATATTTCTATTTAATTCTTTCCAGTGACTGGGCTGCTTTATTGAATAAAAGAATTTGAAATCTTCATGCCCATCCAAAAATGGAATCTGGAATGTGAATTGACTTTCTGTGTGACATACTGTTACTCATTCCCATGCAGTGGAAATTAGAGGTAGAAGAAAATCCAATAAGTCTAACTCATGAATTATTTGCTTGGAAAGAATTATTTCCTAATCTGAGTTCAATGACATCTTTTCTTTTATTTTAGCAATGGAAAAAAGTGAATGACAAATACTACTACTCGTGCTTGATTTTTATTACTCGTTCTGGCTGTTTGGGGAACAAACATGGTTCCTTGAATGCTAATACACAGAATTTCCCCTCTAAATATTTCTGGCATAGTTTTCCTCTGTTGGATAGTAGTCTCTGAAGAAATGTCAAATTGGGAAGAGAATTTAAAGGAGTTCAGAGGCTGAATTACATCACCTCACTGAGACACATTTACACCATTTAAGGAAATCTTTTTTATCCATGATATTTTGTTTTTGAAGATTACTACATGAAAACACATTCTCAGGCAAAACCTCAGCCACTCTTACCCCCTTGGATTTGACTCATCATGGACACAATCCAAAAGTTACCTTCCTTTTTAAGTTACTATATATGTAAAACACAATTCTTAATTATAGACTCTCCGGATGAGTAACTGCAATGCAAATCGGAACCCAAGTAGGGTAACTTTATCTGTATAAACAGAACCAATATGTCTTCACTTTCTAGCCATATTTAGGCTTTGCTTTACACATGCCTGAAGTTGAACACCAGCTTTTCCATTTCCACACTGAATTTGGGTCAGATTTATCTTCATTTTCTCAGTCCCCCAGACTTGACAATTTGGAATCACTGCTGGCTGTTCTCTATTCTTCTTCAGTAATAATGGCCAACCTGTTGAGTGTTTATTAGGTGCCAAGTTCTATGTTGAGCCCTTTACATAGAATCCCCACAATAATTACTTTAAGTGTATACACTAGAACACTGCTATCTCCTCATTTTATAACTGAGGAAGCATCTTATAGAGATTGACTTACTCGAGGTCACATAGTAAGTGGTGGAGCTAGGATAGGAAGCCAGGAATGCAATGCAAGAGTTAAAATTTTTAGCCAGTTTTTCTATACTGTTTCCCAGTAACAGCATCATGTTAATCTGTGGATTCACTTGTTCATTCATTCATTGATTTGTTCATTCCACAAACACTTCTTAAGCAACCATTTAAAATCAGAGACTTATGAACTGCTAGCAGTTGATTAAGGCAAAGCCCTTGCCCTAACAATTCAGGGAGCCAAACATAATTTTTTAAAAGTTAAAGCATGATATAAGCATTTTATGAATGATATTTTTGTTCCTTTTCCCATCAATTTGAATGCTTTTAGTTGCAAATAAATGGAAACTTCACTAATGAAAACTTGAACACTATGGAAATGTACTTATATCACAGGACCTATTCAGTAGCTCAAGTATGTCATTAAGAACTAGAACACTTTTAATTCTTCTGTTTCACAATCCACAGTATATCAGTATATCAGAGAGAGAGAGAGAGAGAGAGAGAGAGAGAGAGAGAGAGGATATACCAGAGAGAGAGAGAGCCCTCTTCATGTTCAAAATGACTGCTATGGTACCAGACATCGTGTTCTCCCACTACAACATTTAAAGCAGAAAGGAAGGAGATGAACAGAAAAGAGTGATATCTTTATACCTACTCTCTATTTTATTAGGGAATATTTTTTTCATCAGAAGCATCCAACAGACTATTCCTTCTGTCTCAGTGGATAGAACTTGGGTTACATGTCCACCTCTATATCACTTTCTGACAAATGGTGCCTTCAAAAACAAAATCAGGGTTCTGTTAACAAAGAAAAGGGGGGTATGGCTAGAGGGTACATAACCAATGGTGTTTGCCATACCCCTTTTCCAATATAAGTGTTAAAACAGAGGTCTATAGAAAGTGTTGAAGCATATATAAATGTTTTACTCTACCCAGAATAACTAGTGATGGCTTTTAAGAGAATGGGAAATTTATGCTGGGGCCTTAAAGGGTAAGTAGAAGTTTATGAGGCAAAGGACAAACATCTCTAAATCAGGGATGAGTGAACCTTCAAGAGTATTTAATACAAACTCCACTCAACACTTGCATCCCCTTCATAGTAATTTCCAAATCTGACTTAATTCTTTCCATGACCCATGCCTCCAGCCAACTCAGAGGGACTTCTTGCATAGCCTTCTTGCTTTCGCCAACAGTGATTATATGTGGTTAGGAGAAACAAGATAATATAAATACAAGAAATACATTTTTAGCCAGGTGATCAAATGCTCTTTTGATCAAAACAGGTAACAAAGGACAAAGTAAAAATAATGTAGGGGCCTCAAATATTTGTTTATTTTCCAGATATCTTTCTCCCTCTTTCCATCCCCCCACTATCTTTTTTTTTTTTTTTTGAGTCGAGGTCTCACTCTGTCACCCAGGCTGGAGTATAGCAGCATGATCGCAGCTTACCGCAGCCTCAACCTCCTGGGCTCAGCCTTCCGAGTAGCTGGGACTACAGGTACATGCACCCCCATGCCTGAATAATTTTTTGATTTTTTGTAGAGACAATGTCTACTATTTTTTCCCAGGCTGGAAAATGTTCTTTAAAGCTTAGCTAGCCTCTTATTTTATTTTTATTTAATGTAGAGATGGGATCTTGCTATGTTGTCCAGACTGGTTTCCAACTTGTGGCCTCAAGCAATCCTCCCACCTTGACCTCCCAAAGTGCTAGGATTACAGGGCTAAGCCGCCGCACCTGACCATTCCATTTTCCTCCTTTATAAACTATCTCACTCTTTTTTTTTTTTTTTTAGGGAATGCCAACCTTCAAAAGCTAGAACTTACTTGGATTTTTCTGGTAGCAATGACATGGAAACTGAGGACAGACTAAAGAGTTTCACTTGCTCTTTATTCAGTATTAAAACTATATTAATTATCCTTTGCTGTGAAACAAATTATCCCAAAACTTAGTAACTTAAAACAACAATAAACATTTATTGTTTCATACAGTTTCTGTAAGCCAGGAATTCAGGGGTACCTTAGCTGGGTGGCTTTGGCTCAGGGTCTCTCATGAAGTTATAATTAAGAAGTCCTGGCCAGTTGCGGTGGCTTACACCGAAAATCTCAGCACTCTGCGAGGCTGAGGCAGGAGGATTGCTTGAGCCCAGGAGTTCAAGACTAGCCTAGGTAACATGTTGAGACCTTGTCTCTACAAATAATAATAATAATAAAGATAGCTGGGCATGGTGGCATGTATCTGTAGTCCTAGCTACTTGGGAGGCTGAGGTGGGAGGATCACCTGAGCCCAGGAGGTTGAGGCTGTGGCAAGCTGGGATTGTGCCACTGCACTCCAGCATGGGCAACAGAGTGAGATGGAAAGGAAGGGAGGGAGAGGAGATGAGAGGGGAAAGGAGGGGAGGGGAGGGAAGGGGAGGGGAGGAAGAGAAGTCTGCTAGGGCTTCAATGATATAAAGGTGGCTTGACTGGGGCTAGAGGATCTGCTTCTAGTATGAATCACTTTCATGGCTGCTGGCAAGGGCTGCCGTCCTCTCCATGTGACTTCTTTATAAGTACTTGATATATCCTAGAGTGGAAGATTAAAACGGTAGAGAAAATATGGATTGTTGGATAATGTTAGGATAACTAGATTACTACATGAGATAAACTTGGATCTCTGTTTTATCTCATACATAAAGGAAAACATCATACAGATTAAGGACTTACATATAAAAGGTACTATGATAGAAGTAATAGAAGATATAAGGGAATGTCTTTGAGAGCCTGGGGTGGGAAATGATTTCTTAAGCAAGATCTTCAAAGCACAAAATATGGGTGAAAAAATGATGAACTTGACCACATTAAAATTTTCTGTCCAACAGAAGATATCAGAGACAAGTTAACACATGAAACACAGACAAGAAAAAGACATTTGCAATGTTTGACTATCTAATAAATAAGGGACTTCTGCAGATCAACACAGAAAAAGCAGGAAACACAACAATAAAATGGTAAATGGTTTGAACATACACTTCATTGGATGGAGAAAATTGAAGGTTTATGAAGAGATGCTCAAACTTTCTAATGATCACGGAAGTGCAAATTAAAATGCCAATCATATACTTTTACATAAGGTTGCCAAAATTTAATGAATAAAACCAAGTGTTGTTGGCCAGGTGTAATGGTTCATGCTTGTAATTCCAGGGCTTTGAGAGGCCAAGATTGGAGGATTGTTTGAGGCCAGTAGTTTAAGACCAGTGTCTGGGCAACATACTGAGACCCTTACCTCTATAAAAAAATTTTATAGACCCTCACCTCTATAAAAAACATTTAAAAATTAGCTGGGCGTGGTGGCATGTGCCTGTGATTCCAGCTACTTGAGAGGATTGCTTGAGCCCGAGAGTTAGAGCTGCAGTGAGCTATGATTGCACCACTGTACTCCAGCCTGGGAGATGGGACAAAACCATGTCAAAAACAAATAAACAAACAAAAATGTTTTTTTTTAAAGTTTAAGGAAGGTTATATCTCATGAGAAACTGGCATACAAGCTTGTAGGAAACGTGTCAATGACAATGCTGCTGTGATAAGAGCTCACTGCAGGCACCCTAGGAGTCCATCATCAGAGAAGTAAAGATTATGCTTCCTAGAGGCAGAAAATAGTTTAGTGGGTAGTTTCTAGGGGCTGGAGTAGGGAGAATGGGAGTGAATACTAATAGATTTGAATTTTCCTTTGGGGATGCTATCAATGTTCTGGAATCAGATGGTGGTGACTGTTGTATAACATTGTGAACATGCAAAAAACCCGTCAATTGTTCACTTTAAAAACAACTAAAAAATTAATGAACACATCCACTGCAGAAAATATAAATAAGCAAAAATAAATTTTTAAAAACTTATGTTAAGTGAAAAAGAAACAGATTTTCTATATCTAAGAGAATATGTGTAATTTTGTTATTATTATTATTATTTGAGTTGGGGGTCTCACTCTGTCGCCCAGGCTGGAGTGCAATGGCACAATCACAGCTCACTGCAGTCTCAACCTCCTAGTCTCAGGTAATCCTTCCACCTCAACCACCTGAGTAGCTGGGACTACAGTCATACATCACCATGCCTGGCTAATTTTTTGACTTTTTGTAGAGATGGGGTCTCACTAGGCTGCTCTTGAACTCCTGGGATCAAACAATCCTCCTGCCTTGGCCCCCCAAAGTGCTGGGATTACAGGCATGAGCCACAATGCCTGGCAATAAGTATAAATTGAAACACCAATGCATACATATATCAAACCCTGAGGATCATTCAGTGGTACATATATAACCAAGGGCACACATTAAACACATTACAGTGGGTGCCTAGGGTATGGGAATGAGGGAGAGTAGAACTGGAATAAAAACAGGCACAGTGAATAAAGAGGAAAATTATAAAGTAAAATAACAAAATACAACAGGAATGGGACTGTGGTAGGCGAATGGTATGGTCCCTTCAAAGATGTCCATGTACTAATCCAGGAAGGTGTGACCATGTTACCTTACAGGGCATAGGAGACTTCACACAAGTGCTTAAGTTAAGGATCCTAAGATAGGGACACTATTGTGGATTACCTGGGCAGGTCCAATATCATCACAACGGTCCTTACGATCTGGAGGAGGAATTTAGATGAGCCAGAGAAGAACAAGTAAGGTTGGAAGCAGGGGTCAGAGTGATGCATCTGTTGGCTTGAAAGATGGAAGACGGTACATGAGCTAAGAAACGTGAGTAGCCTCTAGAAACTGTAAAGGTCAGAGAATAGATTCTTCCCTAGAACCTTCAGAAGAAGGACAGCTGCCTGAGGGACACTTTGGTTTTAGACCCATAAAATCCACTTTGAACTTCTAACCTTCAGAACTATAAGACTGAAAAATTTGTATAACTTTAAACCACTACATTGTGGTAATTTCCTACAACAATAAGAAACTACTAATACAGAAACTTGTGCAGACCAAAGATAATGCTCTGTTGAAACTGTGGAGATGAATCGACTACACTGTCTACATGGAAAGTCCAAAAAAGAAAAAAAAGGCCCTGTTCCCCCCAAAAAAAATTAACACTGGGGAAAATTAGTACTTCCCCAATTAAAAAATAAATTAGAATTGATTAATTCTTTGTTTGTTCTAAGACTTAGCATGTAGTGGCAATTAAAACCTAAAAGTTCTTAAATATTAGGATGGTGCAAAAGTAATTGCAACTTCAGACTGTGAATTTTAAATCATTATAACTAGGTTCAAACACACTTTACTAGCCAAAATAGAAACTATTACAATCAACACATATTTGCCAATGAGAAATAAGTTTGTTTATTCCTGTAGTGTAAAAATCTTTACTTTGGGATTCGACAAACTCTTGGAAAGCATTTTCTGCATCCTGGAACTGGTTGTGGAAGTACTGTCTCTGCAAAATGTTGTGGAGATGCTTGAAGAAGTGGTAGTTGGCTGACGAGAGGTCAGGTGAATATGGCAGATGAGGCAAACAACTTTTGAAGTGTTGGTTGTGCGACATGCGGCCGGGTGTTGTCATGGAGAAGAATTGGGCCCTTTCTGTTGACCAATGCTAGCTAAAGGCGGTGCAGTTTTAGGTGCATCTCATTGATTTACCGAGCACACTTCTCAGATGTCATGGTTTCGCTGGGATTCAGAAAGCTGTAGTGGATCAGTCTGGCAGCAGACCACCTAACAGTGACCATGACCTTTTTTTGCTGCAAGTTTAGCTTTGGGAAGTGCTTTGGAGCATCTTCTCTGTCCAACCACTGAGCTGGTCATTGTTAGCTGTTGTGTAAAAATCCACTTTTCATCACACATCACAATCCAATCGAGAAATGGTTTGTCGTTGTTGCATAGAATGAGATAAGACAACACTTTAAAATGATGATTTAAAAAAAATTTTTTTTGCTCAGCTCATGAGGCACCCACTTATTGAGCTTTTTCACCTTTCAAATTTGCTTCAAATGCTGAATGACCATAGAATGGTTGATGCTGAGCTCTTTGGCAACTTCTCACGTAGTTGTAAGAGGATCAGCTTCCGTGATTGCTCTCAGTTGGTCATTGTCAACTTTTGATGTCTGGGCACTACACTCCTCATCTTCAAGGGTCTCCTTTGCAAAACCACCACTACCCTGTATGTTCATTAGCAATACCTGGGCCAAATGCATTGCTGATATTGTGAGTTGTCTCTGCTGCTTTATGACCCATTTTGACCTCGAATAAGAAAATCACTTGAATTTGCTCTAACATCATTTCCACAGTCTAAAATAAATATAAACATCAAGTAGTAAATCATTAGCAAAAAACATAGAGAAATGCACATTAAAATGATGTATAACATAACCACATTTACTTAAGAATGTATTCCAATATCAAACAGCAAATTTCAACAATGCGAAAACCACAATTACGTTTGCACCAACCTTATGTAAGTTTAATTAAATTCATTTTATAATTTTTTAGGATGAAAAGCACCCCCTTTCCATCAATTACTTTGAATATTTTATTCCTATTTGTATTAGTTTCCTTGGGCTGCCATAACAAAATACCACTGGCTAGTTGGCTTAAACAATAGAAATTAATTTTTTCAGTGTTCTGGAGGCTGAAAGTCTCACATCAAGTTCTGGCAGGGTTGGTTTCTAGCGAAGGCTCCCTTCCTGGCCTTGTAGTCACCTGTCTTCTCAGGACATCCTCAGGTGGCTTTTCCTTGGTGCATATTGGAAGGAGGACAGGGGCGATAGGGAGTTTCTTCTTATAAAGACATTAATCCTACTATATCAAGGCCTCCCACCCTATTTTAACCTCGTTTACTTCCTTAGAGGTCTGTCTTCGAATACAGACATATTGGAGGTTAGGGCTTCAGCATGTGGCTTTTGGGAGGACACAAACATTCAGTCCATAACACTGCTCTAATGGGATCACTTTAACCAACCTCCTTCAGGGGCACTGTTATGACTTTGGACAGTTTGGGTATGAATTTAACATTTCTTTGTAAAAGGGCAAATTGTAAAAGAAAAGAGGCCTCATTTATCTTAGTCCCTGTTATATTCCTAGAGCCTGATATAGGACTTGGAACCCTTGGAACATTCCAAGGATTCAGTAAATATTTATATAATGAATAAATACATCAATCATGGAAGGGAAATGCTCCTCTAGGCCTTAGTCAATGAGGTTGTAGCAGTCATAAAAAAGAACTAATCCCAAAATTCTTTGATGTACATTTCTGTTAAGAAAAGAAAGAGAAGAAAGGGGAGTGTATTAGTTTCTTAGGGCTGCTGTAACAAAGTGGATGGCTTAAAACAATAGAAATTAATTCTCCCCAGTTTGGGGGATCAATAGTTTAAAACCAAGGTATAGGCAGACTGGTTCCTCTTGGAGGCTCTGAGGGAAACACCTCTTCAATGCTTCCTTCCAAATTTCTGGTGGCTCCCAGCAAGCCTTGGCTTGCAGATGCATCACTCCAATCTGTGCCTCCATCTTTACATTGTCTTCTCCTCTGGATCCTCTCCTCTTCTTATAAGAACACAAGTCATACCCAACTCTAGCATGATCCCATCTGAATCCTTAACTAATTACATCTTCAGAGACCCTATTACCAAAAAAGGTTGTATATTCTAAGGTTCTGGGGATGAATTTATGGAGACACTACTCAACCAATGCATTACAAAGAATCTATTGAAAATAATTGCAAGTGGGTTTCCATCATTAAATAAATAACATCTGTTCCTTTATAATTTACAGATCTCACAAAATGAAAATTATTTGCTATATAGCCCTTTCTGAAAAGTTTTGCTGCCCCTGAGAAAAACAGAGAAAGCCATATAATCATCTCAATAGATGCAGAAAAAGTATTTGATAAAACTGAACTACTATTTATGATATGAAACAACTAGAAATAGAAGAAAACTTCCTTCATTTGATATATAAACCTACAACTACCAGTTTGATTAAAGGTCAACAACTGAATTTTTTCTTCCTAAGACTGGTTACAAGTCAAAAATGTCCATTCTCACCACTTATATTTAACTTGGACTGGAGGTTGCAGCTAGTGCAACAAGGCATGAAAATACAAAAATCAACATACAGCCAACTAGAAGGGAAATTTAGAAAACAATCACAGTCACAGCACCAACAAGAACTTGCATGACCTAATTTCAAAATTTATCATAAAGCCACAGTAATCAAGAAGATGGCATTGGCAGAAAGAAGGGTACATAAATTGAGGGAACAGAATAGGGAATTCAGAAATAAACCCATACATATATTGCCAATTAATTTCTGACAATTCAGACTAGAACATGGACTAAAATCTTGCACAGTAGCAACACCAACTTGATTTGTCTGCTGCTTTTATGAGTTTTTGCTTATGCATACACCTGGCTCTTTCATTTAGTCCTCAGTTTAGTGGTTCTCAAAGTGACTCTTTCAGAGAATCTGCTAGATTAACACTACTCTTGCAATAATTATGAGGGGGGGGACTAAAAAAAAAACAAAAACAAACTGGAGTTATCTTTTGGGAGGCAGGTCCCTTGTAGGACAGGCTTCCTCCACTAGGTAAGTGTTCTAAGAACCCATTGTCATCAGCTAGTGTTGTTGTGAGAGGCTGTATTCAGCTTCAGTGAATTTTTTATTTATTTATTTTTTGTGTGTGGAGATTCTTTCAGTGCATTTGCCCATTTCATAATGGGTGTACCTGCCCACATCATTCTGAGTGTACTGCAGTTTTTGACCAAAATAGCATGATCTCCATGTCCCACCTTCCCTATTCACCTGATCTCACCCTGAGCAACTGTTTTTTGTTTGCCTGCATGAAAAAAGTCCATAAAAGAAGATGTTTTGCTAGTGTGGAGGAGGTGAAGCAAAAAATGGCAGGAGCACTAAAGGGCATCAAAATCTACAAGTTAAAAAACTGTTTTGAGCAGTGGAAAAAGCATCTCAATAGGTATACTGCATCAAATAGAGAATAATTTAGAGGTAACTAAAGTTTAAACATGTAAGAATACAAAAATTTTTAATAAAAATTCCAGGTTTTTTGGGTCCCCTCTTGTATAATACAATATTTGCTCTTTTTACTTCATTCTCCCGTGAGAGTACAGTAGAGTCTTCCAGAGCCTACATAACACGGGAATCAAAACAGACAATGAACAAACTGATATGAGAATATAGCTGTTTTTTTTTTTAATTTTTCTATTAAGCCAGATATTAGATCCACAATGCTGCTCTTTTAATTTTGGGGAAAATTTTTTAATTAAAATGTGTCAAATACATTTTTTAATTTCAGTTTTTATTTATATGGTAAATATTGATAGGCAAAATCCACATATACAAAAGCTCTTCACTAGTTTTTACAGGTATAAAAGCTTCCTGAGATTAAACAGTTTGGGAGACACTGCCCTTGTCTACCTGCCAGGTGTAAGAACATCTGTTTACCACATTTAACAACAGAGTATTAGAAAGAGAATTGGGGCTGGGTGTGGTCGCTCACACCTGTAATTCCAGCACTTTGGGAGGCCAAAGCAAGATAATTGCTTAAGCCCAGAAGTTCAAGACCAGCCTAGGTAATACAGCAGAACCTCATCTCTACAAAAAAAGAAATCTAAAAATTAGCCAGGCATGATACCTGTAGTTCCACTACTCAGGGGGCTGAGGTGGAAGGATCACCTGAGCCTAGGAGGTGGAGGCTGCAGTAAGCTGTGATTGTACCACTGCACTCCAGCCTGGGCCACAGAGTAAGATTCCAACTCAACTGCAAAAGTAACCTACTTCAGGATAAATATATAGCTTTTGGTCAGAATATCATTTAGAAATGCAGAATGTCATTTAGAAATCCTGTGAAAACAAGATTTCTTGTTTTTCTTGGTGATGTTTACTGGTGACGTTTACTGGAAATAAACATCCCAGTAAAAGGAGAGGCATAAACATTGGCATGGATTTGGAGCAGTATCTAGCATAAGAGTAAGAAGTCCTTAATATAGGTAGTGATTATTATTCTTTCATTATTAGACAATGGCAGTCTTTATTCATTTATTTACTCTTTTTTTTTTTTTTTTTTTTGAGTTGGAGTCTCGCTCTGTCACCCAGGTTGGAGTGCAGTGGCATGATCACAGCCTCGACCTGCTGGGCTCAGGCGATCCTTCTGCCTCAACCTTCCAAGTATCTGGAACCACAGATGTGCACGACCAGCCCGGCTATTTTTCATTTTATTTTATTTTTTGTAGAGACAAGGTATCACCAAGTTGCCCAAGCTGGTCTCGAACTCGTGGGCTCAGGCAATCCTCACGCCTCGGCCCCCTAAAGTGCTGGGGTTACAGGCATGAGCCGCCAGAATACTTACTATATGCCAGGCCCAACGGTCAGCATCAGGAATTCAGTGATGAGCAAAATGCCAACACTCTGCTCTCAAGGACTTTACAGTCAAGTGGGAGATAGTCAAGTGGGAGAGTAGAGTGATTGCATAAACATAATTACAAACCATGGTAAGTACTCTAAACGAAATAATGGAGTCAGAAGTGGATAAAGGAGATTTGACCTGATGCTCAGAGCCAGAGAAGGCATTTCTGAAGAAGGGCCAGTGGTCCTGCTATTTAACAATGAGCAGGAGTTGAAACAAAGAAAGGAATAGCCTGTCCAGGCATATTCAAAGGTCCTGTGGTAGAAACAGAATGATAAAGAGCCAATGCAGCTGAAGCCCAAAGAGGCAAGGCTACGGCGGTGAGCCATAGTAGTAGGTAGAGTGCAGGCCATTCAGGGATTTGTAGGCTTTGCCAAAGATTTTAGACCTTTATCCCATGGTCAGTGGGGAGCCATGAAAAGACTTAAGAAAAGGGGTATGAGAGTACTAGATTTGTGTTTTTGAAAGATGACTGGCAGTTGGAGAGCAGTGGGGCAAGAGATGGAAGCAGGGAGACCATTTACAGGGCATTATCAAGGTGAAAGATGATGGAAGCCTGGAACAAGGTAATGGCAGTGGAGGCACAAACAAATGGATGAATTTGGAGATGTATTTTGAAAGTAGGACACACAGGATCTGGTGACTAATTAATTAAAAGTGTAGGCCAGGCCACAGTAGCTCACACCTATAATCCTAGCATTCTGGGAGGCTGTGGTGGGAGGATCGCTTGAGACCAGGAGTTCAAGACTAGCCTGGACAACATAGCAAGACCTCCTTTCTGAAAATAAACAAATAGAAAGTTTAACTAGCACAGTAATTGCACAAAGTCAAAGATCCTTCCCAGTAACATCAACGAATGAGTTAAGGGTAAGTTGCAAAATTTCCCCCATATCCCCTCGACAAAGAGCCCAAGGACCTACTGATGCTCATGATAGTGTATTCTGGCCAGCAGAGCACGTGCACAAGGCCCTGTTCCCAGCCCGCTTAAGAGACTCACGACTGTGTATCCCCTGGATGTCAGTGGCATGGAACCGGACCGTTTCCTGGGCAACGCCATTGTCAGGAGCAGCGGGCGGGGGAGGGGTAACTAGGGACAACGCCCGGAAGAGAACTACGGAAGAGAGGGAGAGTCAGAGGGGAAAAATGGTCCACACGTGCCGCGGCTCCAGCCAGCGCGGGTGATTCGAGGTCCCGGCACGAGGCGAGAGTGGAGGGCGGGCGGAGCCGGAGAGCACGCTGCGATTGGCGGGCCGGGGGTCCCCGGACGCTTGTGATTGGGCGAGGCTGAGACAGACGGCTGCGTTTGGAGCCGCGTAGGGTTCTGGGTAGCAAAGGTCTTGGAAGGGTCTTAACCGAAAGGGGGAGGGGGGAGGTCGCCAACAAACGGCTGAGCTCACAATCCGGGCGGGACCAGGCTGGGGGTGTCCCCCGCCCCCCCATGGAGAGAGCCAGGCCGGAGCCGCCGCCTCCGCCGCGCCAACTGCCGCGGGTGAACCCGCCGCGTCCGCTGCGTCCCGCTCCGCCCTCGCTGCCGGCCGACGGCACCTCCTTTCGGGCGGCGGCCGTCGAGCCTGCTCCGTCGCCGCCCGCCATTGCGACCGTGGCCTCGTCGTGCGGGGAGGCCCCGGCGTCGGCGGCGCGGCGGCTGCTGCAGGTGAAGCCCGAGCAGGTGCTGTTGCTGCCGCCGGGGCCGCCGCTGCCTCAGGCCGGGGACGAGGGCGCCGCGGCGTCGCCCGTGTTGGCGAGGCTGCTGCCGCCGCTGAGGCCCGAGCTGCTGCTGCTGCCGCCGCTGCCGCCGCTGCCGCCGCCCTCGGAGGGCGCCCCCTGCAGGCCCGAGGTGCACCCGGCGCAGCCCTGGGCGCTGCACGTCAAGGCCGAGAAGCCGGAGCCCGGGTGCGACCTGCCCCCGTCGGCGGGACCGCTGAGAGCCGTCGAGGCGGGCCCTAGAGCCTCCAGGGCGGCCAAGGGGGAGGGCCCCAGGCTGGCTCTTGACTGCTGCCAGGGGGACGAGAGGAAGGACGAGCTGGAGAGGAGAGAGGTCATGAGGGACGCGGCGAGTGGCGGGGAAGGCCAAGGCCTGGCGGGCGTCCGAGAAGGAGTCGTCAAAACGGAGGAGCCCGAGAGTCTCCGCGAGGACGGCCGAGCCGGCCCGGAGCCCGCGTCCAATGGCCTGGGCCACGGCAGCAAGGAGTTCCTCCTGGCCGCGCCGTCCAGCGCCTTCGGGCCGCACCAGCAAGACCTCAGGATCCCTTTGACTCTGCACACCGTCCCCCCGGGGGCCCGGATCCAGTTTCAGGGGCCTCCGCCTTCGGAGCTGATAAGGTTGACCAAGGTGCCCCTGACACCAGTGCCTATTAAAATGCAGTCCTTACTGGAGCCTTCTGTAAAAATCGAAACCAAGGATGTCCCGCTCACCGTGCTGCCCTCCGACGCAGGTATTAGGCGCCAGGGAGAGCCGGTTTTCAGGACTTGGCCTGTGTTGCCGCGCCGCGGGTGTGCCAGCCCTTCGGAGCCCACGCTAGAAAAATCAAGTCGTGGAAGGGATGCTTCTCAGGGCAGGGTCTGCACAGGGGGCTCTTCTGATTGGCTCGTTCACAGGCCAGCCAAATACACTGCCACGACCAAGGTTCCCAGACTTTTTTAAAAATCCATTTTAAGGTCCGTTATTTAGATGTGACTAGTTTTTATGCACAGAGATAGACTTACTTTTGCTAGGCAACACAGAGCCCTCGGTTTATATGCTACAAATCATCAAGATTTAAAATATTGTAGCTCAGTAATGAGTTCAGGGAACCATGGTGTTTAATGAAAAGTGTTATAAAAAATAAACAGGAAAGTTTATAACTATTATAGAAGTTATCTTCTTTAAAAATGAAGAGTAAACATTCTTCTAGAAGAAAACAAGATTAGATGTAACATTTTAGCATTTATTCCTCTAGAAGTTAAGAACGTCCAGAAATACTGAAGATGAAAAATACTGTAGAATAAGCTAGCAAAATTGTTTTTAAAGAAATTACTAGTTACAGCAGTAACAACTGCAGATAGATATTTTATTTCTATCCAGTAATTCCAAATGTATAGTTGGAAAGTTATTCTTTTAAGATTTAGTTTTTACCTTAATATCTTTTATTGAAAATGGAAAGAAAAAAATCAAAACATTTTAAAGATTTAGTTTAGACATAACACTTTGTCAATGAATGTCTTGGAAAGTCATATTAATCTTCACTTCATATTTTCATTAACTTTTATGTTTATTGCTTTGCTTTTATTTTCTTTATTGATTCTTCCTACCCATCCTACCCCCTTCCTTGTATCTTCGGTGGTTTTTAGAGTTTGTTTCCATTTTAAGTAAAGGAAAGAAAGGAGCTAGGCTTGGGGGCTTATGCCAGTAGTTCCAGCACTTTGGGAGACTGAGACAGGAGAATTGTTTGATCCCAGAGGTTTGAGACCAGCTTAGGCAACATAGTGAGAGCTAGTCTCTACCAAAAAATACAACAATTAGCCGGGCATAGTGACCCATGCCTGTGGTTCCATCTACTCAGGAGGCTGAGGAGGAAGGATTCTTGGAGCCCAGGAGAAGGTTGAGGCTGCAGTTAGCTGCTTTGATTGTGCCACTGCACTCCAGCCTGGGTGACAGAGACCCTGTCTCAACAAGAAAAAAAAAAGAGAAAGGAAAAAGGAAAAGCTTTCTTAATACTATGAATTTCATCTTTTGTGTGTTTTTTGAAATTTTATATGTCAAGTAACCCTAAAATAAAGAGACAAAATGTAAGAGGTTTACTGACAGTTATTTTTTTTATTAACTTTGTAAGAGATGTGAATTTTTCCAGTTTCGTTTAGTGTCATTTCAGCTGGTTCCGTGACATTCAAAAAGCTGCTTTTACTATTTTTCTCCCATGGTGTAAGATGAGTATTGATGTTTCACTTTAGTAGGAGCTTTATTTTCATAGTGAAATTCAACTAATACAGTATTATAATTTATAAATATATCTGTTTAAAAGGACACTACAGCACCATATAAATGAGTTTCTTTAAACATTTAGGAAACACCTACCTAGAGCTAGGATTATAGTCATGAATAAGTCATAGTTCCTGCCCCATGTTAGAATATTTAAATGGAAATAAACTAAATGTTAATTATTGTTAGCAGTATTAATAAAGCTCAAAGAAGCCAGCAATTTACTGTGTCTTCAACATTATTACTTCCACAATATCTTTAACAATATTATTCTCTTTGAGGAAAAGGAATCATTCCAAACTATGTTTTGGAATGCTGGATTTAGGGGTTATAAGGAATTCTGGAATATTAGCAGTTATTTGGCCATATTAAAGAGTATATTTTGGCCAGGCGTGGTGGCTCATGCCTGTAATCCCAGCACTTTGGGAGGCGGAGGTGAGAGGATTGCCTGAGCCCAGGGGTTTGAAACCAGCCTGGGCAATTTGGTGAGACCTCGTCTCTACAATAAATCAAAAATTAGCCTGGCATGGTGGCGCTCACCTGTAGTTACAGCTACTTGGAAGGCTGAGGCAGAAGAATTGCCTGAGCCCAGCAGGTGGATGCTGCGATGGCCGTGAGCGTGCCACTGCACTCCAGCCTGGGCATCAGAGTGAGACTCTGACTCAAAAACATAAGTATATTTTCTCCTGATATTTAAAAAAACAAATATAGGTGGAAATGCACTTCATTTTAAAATTGTGTGTGGCACATTAATTTAGTCTCTTAATTTTTGTCATGTAGGAATACCAGACACTCCCTTCAGTAAGGACAGAAATGGTCATGTGAAGCGACCCATGAATGCATTTATGGTTTGGGCAAGAATCCACCGGCCAGCACTAGCCAAAGCTAACCCAGCAGCCAACAATGCAGAAATCAGTGTCCAGCTCGGGTTAGAATGGAACAAACTTAGTGAAGAACAAAAGAAACCCTATTATGATGAAGCACAAAAGATTAAAGAAAAGCACAGAGAGGAATTTCCTGGTAATCAAATGAAATAAACAAAGCCTCTTTCTAATTTCTTTTAAATTAATTTAGATAAAGATTAGGTTAGGTTGAGATTGAAAGACAAAATGTGTAATTGTTTTCTAATCTGATATGTACAGTAAAGAGAATAATGGCTAATATAGTAATGATTGAAATGATACTGGACATAAGTTTCCTTAAACAGAACTAAGTAGGGGGATATTTGGTCTCATATTTACCAAATAATACAAACCAGAGGACATAAAGTTTTATTGTGGTTTTGATAGATTAGATACATATGTAGAGAGATATAAATTCAATGAAGGTAAATCTCAAGTTCTAGCGTACAATTTTACAAATATACTGGAAATGCTAAATTCATAGCAACAGAAAAAAAAATGCAGTAAGCAGTAAGTCCCCTGCATACAAATCTTTAAGTTGCAAAGATGTGAGTGTGTGTTTGCATGTCCAATCATGTAAGTTAGTTCACGTGTCTGGTGTACATTGTCACATACGTGCATTTTCTACAAATGGTTGTGCTTTTGTATACCTTACAGTACTGTATAGAGTACAGTAGTATAGTACCTTTATTTCAAGCCCAGGATGTCCAGAAGCAAGCGTAAAAGCAGTGGTGATGTACCTGGTCCTGCTAAGAAGCGCCAAGCGATAATGATGTACTGTACTTTTAAATTAAAGGTACTGTACTGTAAGATAAAAAATACCTTTTGTGTTTGTTTTTTATGTATTATTTGTGTGAAAAGTATTATAATTCTATTACAGTGCAGTAAAACAGAGCTGATTGTGTTGTTTAGGCTAACTATGTTGGACTTATCAACAAATTGGACTTACAAATGTGCTCTCAGAATGGAACTCGTTTGTATGTAGAGGACTTACTGTACACCTAAAGATAATGAGAATGCAGGGAATAACACCATGCTCCGTTTTAACATTTATTTTGTCAGAACATACTCCTCCCTTCGGATTGGCAGATTCATCCCCATCATGATACGGTGACATGAGTCTGATTCCTCCCCAGCAATGACATTGAGATGAAGCTTGGAAAGATGCACAGTGTATGCCAACATGACTGTGCATGGTGGAAAGAAAATTATATTTTCTGAAATATGAGTAGATACATCAGTAAGTTCTAGGAGTGAGGCACAACTACAGGGAACCAGTGATTCTTCCGGTTATACAGTGACTGCAATTGCCATGGCTTCATGGTTCTGACTGTGGAAAGAAGTTGAGTTATTGGTGGACTTGGAGATTGCTGAGTCAAGGAGAGGGACTCTTCCTGAACTAGACATAAAAATAGTGACTGGTCATTAGTGACTATTGCATTGTAAGATATAGAAAATTGTATCTTCTAGAAAGGAAACAGGAGGAAATGAATAATGTCAATGCCGCATTATTTTATACGAGGAAGGAAGGGGGGAGTCGATCCAAGCACAACAGCTTTGATGTTGATTCTGCTATGGATTCAATGTGTGTCATTGGATATGTCATTTGACTTTCCTCTTTCAATTATGGGTTCCAACATTGGCCACTAGTTAGGAGCTAAATGGATATGTGTATTAAAGTACACAGTGGAGGAGTTACTCACAGAAATAGAATTATAGAGCTGGAAAAGATACTTTTGACAATAACTTATTTTTAAAAAACTTTGAAGTGCTTTGCATTTTAGTATGAAAAGAATGATTTGAAGGCTAAATAGGGTCTATACTTTTGTATTAAAAATAGTTTATCTTCTTCTATAGGTTGGGTTTATCAGCCTCGTCCAGGGAAGCGAAAACGCTTCCCATTAAGTGTTTCCAATGTATTTTCTGGCACCACCCAGAATATCATCTCTACAAATCCTACAACAGTTTATCCTTATCGCTCACCTACCTACTCTGTGGTCATTCCCAGCCTACAGAACACCATCACTCATCCAGTTGGTGAGTTGCTTTTATCGTAGATTACTATTTTTGTAATAGCCACATGAAAATTTTACCTCAAGTTGATATTTTCTTTCTGTTAGACTTAAGAATTTGGAACAATGATACTATGGAAAAAAATCAAGAAAAGAGTGAGAACATTAAATAGGAGGAAAATTTTCAGTAGATACCAAAGCACTTGGTTTGCCAGAGTAGCAAATAATCTGTGTATAATACCTCAGACCTTTGATGCTGAGGATGAGCCCATAGATTAGGCAGATAATGCAGGAAATGACTGAGGTAATTCAATAGGAAAAGGAGTGTCTTTCTACTATCAGTATAAAGGAATTCCTTGCTAGTGGGGTATGAGGCATTCTGTCCTGGAATTTAGCAATGATACTGATCAGGAGTAATCTGTTTCCTTACACATATTTGTTTGTTTCACTATACTGATATACCTAAATTTGTCTTCTGTTATCATTTCTTCACAACATTCATGTTTTAAGAACCAAATTTAAGAACCAATTTTAAGAACCAAAAAATGAGAACTAGTGTCTTAATAACTTGTTATAGGGCTGTCTGTCATTGGTTTTCTCAGACCCTATTTTAACCATCTTTTTAGGGAGAGCTTTATACTCTGGCTACTCGTTGTCACTTGTCTTAAGATGACTTAAGACAGGCCAGGTGCAGTGGCTCACACCTGTAATCTCAGCACCTTGGAACGCTGAGGTGAGATTACTTGAGTCCAGGAGTTTGAGGCTAGACTAGGCAACATTGTGAGACCTTGTCTCCACAAAAAAAATTTTTTTTAAAAAATTAGCTTTAGTCCTAGCTACTGGGGAGACTGTAGCAGAAGGATCATATGAGCCCAGGAGTTTAAGGCTGCAGTGAGCCATGAGCCATGAACCAGGAGTTCAAGGCTGCAGTGAGCCATGAGCCATGAACCAGGAGTTCAAGGCTGCAGTGAGCCATGAGCTGTGCCACTGTACTCCAACCTGTGCGACAAACTAAGACCCTGTCTTAAAAAAAAAAAAAAAACAAGAAAAAATAAGACAAAACTACTTAAAACTATTCTTTCCAGTTTCTACTTGCTTAGATCCTGATGGTAATAATGCCAGCTTTATGGGCTAAGAGGTTTAGATATTTGGAAATTGACTTACTAGAATCTTAAGTATTTTCAATGTTTTTTATGTGTCACTTTAACAATTGAAGCAACATAGCCACTTTTGAGATGTTTAACCTCAAGAGAAAGATGCAGAAAGCTATATTCTTGTTCTTTCCCAGCATGCAGGCACATTCTCCCTTCACTGTTTGGTAGTGTCTCCTTTAATCTTGTATTGCAACCTAAGCTTAATTATGCCTTTGTTCACTTACCTCGTTTTTTTTTTCTCTGTTATTTATGATTTCTGTTTTCATAATATATGTTTCTTCTTTTTATCCCTTTTTCTAAGATGTCATTTAACATCTGTTTCTATCCACTGTTAAATGTTGTATGTTTTCTCTTACCAGAAACAAAGTTATCAGTGTTCTTATTTGAAGCAACTGACATTTTATACAATGTATTTTTATTCCGAAGATTTGGGCAAAGATCTGAGCAAAGATATGGGTTGGGTAGAAACTAGAATATTTTCTTCTAATGTTGGTAAGATCTTTCTATCCATGATGTTGTATTTAAGTAAGATAGTCAAATTTATAAGAAGTATTTCAGAGCTATACACAACAATAATCAAATCTAAGACAAGGCAGTGATTTTTTTTCCTTTTTTTTTTTTTTTTAACAATATCCCTTATTTCTGGTGATATCTAGTGTTAGTAAAAATTCCTTTCTTGAATCTCAAATTGTAAGTGGAGAATATCATCTTTAAAAATTTTTTCCCATTTTAAAGATGTGGGGTACAATTCAGGGTTAGGTATATAAGCAGTCATCCTACAGATGAGGTTTGGGATCAGGTACCCTTATTAATGTTATGTGTCCTCCTTCCCCCCTCCCTGGGGAGTGAGTGACCCACTATTGCCAATCCCTTTCATGTACTATTATGATAAATCAGAGAACATTATCTTATAAATATAATTTGGGAATTAAAATATCTTAATAATAAATGATGAAATGTATCTGCTACTGTTCTGCCTAATCATACAGCTTTGAAATATGTCCTTTTAGTAAATTTTGAAATTTCACTGTATATTATATATTCTGTACCTTTTTTTTTTTTTGGAGCAGGGCCTCATTCTGTCACCCAGGCTGGAGTGCAGTGGCATGATTCCAGCTCACTGCAACCTTGACCTGGTTTCAAGGGAATCCTTCTGCCTCAGCCTCCTGAATAGCTAGAACTACAGGTGCACATCACCATCCTGGCTAATTTTTTGTTTTGTTTTGTTTGTTTGTTTGTTTTTGTACAGACAAGACCTTGCTATATTGCCTAGGCTGATTTTGAACTGCTGAAATCCAAGTGATTCTCCTGCCTTGGCCTCCCAAAATGCTGGGATTACAGGCATGTGCCACCGTGCCTGGCCTCTAAATAATTTATAAAACTGTTAAAATAAGTTGGGCACTGTGGCTCACGCCTGTAATCCCAGCATTTTGGGAGGTGGAAGTGAGAGGATTGCCCTGAGTCCAGGGGCTTGAGACCAGCCTGGGCAACTTGCCAAGACCTCGTCTCTACAATAAATCAAAAAATTAGCAGGGCATGGTGGCATGCACCTGTAGTTCCAGCTACTTGGAAGGCCGAGGTGGAAGGATCACCTGAGCCCAGCAGGTCAAGGCTGCGGTGGCTATGAGCATGCCACTGCACTCCAGCCTGAGCGACAGAGTGAGAATCCTACTCGAAAACAAACAAACAAACAAAACTGTTAAATAAGAACAAATTATAGTACAAATCTTTTGAGGAATTATAGTTTTAATCTTTGTAGATGTTAATTTTATACCTTAGTTTGTTTTTTCAGTTAATTTGATATTCTAAATATAAAATTTTGGTAATTTTGTTTTTCAAACATGTTTGTTTTATTCCCATGGAAGAAGAAAGATATCAAGGTAGTGAAATATGGTTTTTCTTGTACACAAACAGTTTGTTCTCTTTTTTCTAACAAGCTTTGTGCATTAATATGATACTGTATACATTTTATCACCTTTTCAGGTGTAGAAAATAGACTCACCAAACTAGAGTTCTCAAGGTCACTGGTTTCCAGTAGCTAGAAGTTATGTTGTCTTTCCAAAAATCTCTGGCAGAGGCCATTTGTGCCTACTTTATTTAACATCATCTCAATTCTACCCTCTAGTTTCTTTACAGTTTTAGGTGAATGCCACCAAGATCTATTTATGTTCATTTTGTTAATTTGGATTAGAACAGTCTTTGAACTTGCCATTATACTGTAGTTGATTTAATATTCTTAACCTGTTTGCTTCGACAATTAGAGATTAGAAATCTAAAGGTCTTCTTTAGTAGGAAGGGACTTATTGAATCTGTCTGTTCTCTTTTCAGTTGCATTTTATACTGTAATGATTAAATAATTCCATGAGTCTTTTTTTTCTGTAAAAGTATTTAGACTCAATTAGTATTGACTTTGAGCTCTCTTCTTCAGTTTTCCTTTGTACTGCCTACTTTTTATTTCATCTGACTTACCATACTTGGACTTATTTGTGACATTTGGACAAGCTTTTGGTGTGTGTGTGTGTGTGTGTGTGTGTGTGTGTGTGTGTGTGTGTGTAATTTGGCCAACCTAGCTGTAGCAACTTTCTGATTTTGAGGCACATTTTTTTTTCTTCTCTGTCTTTAGCATTATCATGTAAAATAACCTTCATTTTTCTATGCACTTTTAATTTTAGTTATCCCTACCAGCCTTTTTTCTCCAGCTAATATATATATTTCAAAAATTGAATAACCTCATGGTATTTTTTTTGGCTCTTCTCTTTAGTTGGGAATCTTAAACATGTTGTGATTACTCAGTGCTGTATAATACTTCACACGTTGAATTCATGGGTTCTCTGGTAATCTTTATTATTTGGCTCTCAATCAAGCTTATTTCATTTTATTGTGTATTCTACCAAACCTGTGTTCTTTAATAAGCCCTTATTTATCCTGTACCAGATCTTCCCAGCACATTTTTATACCATTAAGATATTCAGTCAATCTATTTGAAAACTGGCGGTATAATTTGGTATTCTCCCCTGTTTCAGTGAATGTTTCTATCTCAGATATCTTCTGGGAAAATTTCAATGCTGCCACATTTGCATGCCCGCCTTTCTGCCACCTCCACTACCTAATTGTTATTTATTTATTTTTTTGAGTTGGGGTCTCACTCTTTGTTGCCCAGACTGGAGTGCAGTGGCATGCTCACGGCCACCGCAGCCTCGACTTGCTGGGTTAAGGCAATCCTTCTGCCTCAGCCTTCCAAGTAGCTGGAACTACAGACTCACGCCACCATGTCTGGCTGGTTTTTCTGATTTATTGTAGAGATGCGGTCTCACCACGCTGCCCAAGCTGGTCTCGACCCCCTGGGCTCAGGCAATCCACTCACCCCGGCCTCCCAAAGTCCTGCGATTACAGACTGAGCCACTGTGCCTGGCCTTTATTTTATTTTATTTTTAAAATTTATTTTTATGGCCGGGCTTTGTGGCTCAGCCTGTAATCCCACACTTTGGGAGGCTGAGGTGAGTGGATTGCCTGAGCCCATGGGTTCAAGACCCACTCGGGCAACTTGGCGAGACCTCATCACTAAAATAAATCAAAAAATTAGTCGGGCATGATAGCGCGCGCCTGTAGTTCCAGGTACTTGGAAGGCTGAAGCGGAAGGATCGCTGGAGCCCAGCAGGTCAAGGCTGCAGTGGCTGGGAGCGTGCAACTGCACTCCAGTCAGGGCAATGGAATGAGACTCCAACTAAAAAAAAAAAAGATTATTTTTATGAGTTTAGGAGTACAAGGGCAATTGTGTTAAATGGATATATTGCATAATAGTGAAGGCTCAGCTTTTTTAAACCCGTACCCTGAATAGTGCACATTGTATCCAATAGGTAGTATTTCATCCCTCACCCTCTTCCACCTTTTTGAGTCTCCAGTGTTTATTATTCCACTCTGTATGTCCATGTGTAGCATTGTTTAGTACCCCCTTATAAGTGAGGATATGTGGTTTTTGACTTTCTGTTTCTGAATAATTTCACTTAGGATAATAGCCTCCAGTTCCATCCATATTGCTGCAAAAGACACGATTTCATTCTTTTTTATAGCTGAGTTGTATTCCTTTACAAACACACACACACATACACACACACATATATGTAACTTTTCAAATCCAGCCATCCATTGATGGACACTTAGGTTGATTCCTTGACTTTGCTATTGTGAATAATGCTATGATAAATATATAAGTGCGGGTGTCTTTAATGTGGCAAACTCTGTTCTAGGAACAAAATACAAAGAGATTTGTATAGCCTTTGCCATCAATGAGTTCATAGAATAGATACCAATACAAGTACTTTTACTATTTATTTGATAGAATCATGGCTGGGTATGGTGGCTTACTCCTGTAATCCCAATACTTTGGAAGGTCAAAGCAGGAGGATTACTTGAGGCCAGGAATTTGAGACCAGCCTGGGCAACATAGCAAGATCCCATCTCTACTTAAGTAAAAAAAAAAGAATCTGTAGTACCTTTCTTGTCTGGTGTTATTTTTATGTCCAGTGCATTATGTTTTCTCTGTCTCTTGCATTTAATATCATATACCAAGCTCCTCTTCTGCTTCCAGTTTCTGAAAGTGCTTATAGCATGATAGTCTATAAATCTCTTTAGATATTTACTATTTAGCACATTTGATACTAGTTAGGCCAGCATCCTTATTTTATATTAGTGTTAAAAATTCATGTAAAGGCTTTTAGAACTTTGGTAAAAGCTGTATTTATTTTAACCGGGCTTTTAAATGTTACTTTGTACTTATATGAATTTTTAGGTTTGATTATTTTGTTTGCTATACTTTATTTTTCAAACTTAAAGTTGGTTTTTCATATTACAGCTTGACTCAGTTGACATCTTTTACTCTTCTGAATGCATACATTTTCTCTAAGTTTTTAATTTTGAAAAGTTTACTACTATTTTAATGTTTTGGTAATAGACATATGCCATTTTAGTTTACCTACCTCTTCTTCCTTAAACAAAACAAACAAAAACGTCCATGATTCGGATATTGTTATAATGCCAGAAAAGCTAGTCTTCTTGTTCCAGCCTTAATGTCCATTCCAACAAAGTGTTTTGTCCATAGAAAACACAAATCTGACTCAAAGTTTTTTTGAAAAATTCTGAAGCTCTTTACCATAAGTTTTCATGAGGAGGCAGGGAAGAAGGAATCACGTGGTTCAACACAGCGTAAGTTTTCTCGGGGCTCCTCATTACCTTTTTCTCTCCCTAGAGCCCCACTTTTCCTAGCAATTGCCTAGCTATTCTTCCCAACTCTCCATTCCCCATTTGTCTCTTGCTGTATTTCTCTCCCTTCCCAGCACCCCTGCAGCTCCCTGGCTACATGCTGGTCCTCTTTATCTTATTACTTCCTTAAAGCTTTTTCTTGTAGAAACATTTGGTCTGTCCTCAGTTTCTTCCATTCCCTACTGTTTCATTGTGCATGCCAGTCACACAACATTAAGCCTGGGGGCACCCTTTGTCTATTCAGCAAGGATTCCCCCTCTTTGGAAGTGGGTGGTGGGAGACATGCAGGAATTTTTTTCTTTTATCCTTGTCATACTATATTACAGATATAAAATTCTGCTCTTTACATGGTGTAAAAATTACATAATACTAGCTGCTTTAACAAGTCCTGAAATAGAATGGGTGAAATTTTATTAAAGTTTATTTTTTACCTTGCAAAGTCCAAAATGGTCATTTCTGGTTGGTAGATAGCACCCTTCCAAAAGGTGATTCATGGACCCAGGCTTCTTATACCCTCTCTCTTTGCAATCTTTAACATGTAGCATCCAAAGTCACTGTACTTGAGTGCGGATGCCTACAAAAGGGGAAAGAGAATGGAGGATCACACATGAGTCTTTTATGGGCCAATCCCAGAAGGGGTGTACACCATTTCTACTTACATTCTATTGGTAGCCCTTAGCCACATGGCCACTCCTAACTGCAAGAGAGGCTGGGAAATGTCATCTAGCTGTGTGCTAGAAGAAGAGAAAACAGGTGACTGGCTAGTTTTTATTATACCTTGGCTGCAGTTTGATACATTAGAAGCTCTGCTTTTAAGTCTTCCCTATTCACTGACAGTTTATCAGAGGTGATTGGATGTTGCAGACTTTAACTTTCAGCTTAGCTACCTGAATTTTGACATTTAGAACATCTTCATTACACTTCCATATAACTTTCTTTGTATCTAATTTTTGACTTCAGACCAAAACAGAACCTGGCACATGCTAGTTGCTTAAGGAATATTTGTTAGATTAAATGAATGCATGTTTATCACCCTGTGCTTTGTCTTTTACAGGAATATCTTTGGTAGGGAATAAAAAGCATTTAGTAAAAGATACATCCCTTTCTTCTGAAACTTCATCAGTGGTCAGGAGTTTTGTTCAGCTCTTGGAATTTATTTTTTCTTTGCCTAGAAAGACTGTACTTCTTCACTGAGGACTAAGAGCTTTTTGTACTGGGTATAGGAAAAAGAAATCTGCTGCAGTGGTAGATTTTTGCAGCAAATATCTTGAATACAGTGATAATCCAACTCATAAAATTTTGACAGATTTTACAAATCAGCCTGGCTTCATAGTTATTTACAGGAAGTTCAGATCAGTGGTAGAAGTACTATCAGCTAAAGGCTCATTTGTTCATTCTTTCATCCATTCGTACTTTTCTTAACTATTTTTTATTAACTGGGTTCTGTGTTAGATACTAGAATACGAACAGGAATTAAGAGTTACTGCTCTCAAGCTCCCGATTTGGTAATTGTGGTAAGGGTGGCAGTGATATATTTATTGGGTTTGGAGGGAACATGGAGGAGGGAAATTCCTTGTGCTTGATAAATTAGGAATGTTCTGACTAGGGCTGTGCCATGTAACCTCATCAACTGAGAATCAGGACAGCTTCATTATACCCTATTTCTCTACCTCACTGAGTCAGAGGCAATCTTGAAACAAATGAATATATTCCTTAATTCTGAACTTCCAGGTTTAAGAGGGGCTTTATCTGCCTTATCTGGAAAGAAGGAAGGAGAGAGAGGTCTTGTGGCCTCTGAAAGAGACTTACCTAACCACAGAGTGTGTTCTTGGTCTGCATCTTCTTTATTAATGAACGCCTAACTGTTCTGGAATAAACTGAATTATTACTCTGTTGCTATAACATCTATGAGTATTTCTTCAGGAAAATTTAGTTAAATTTAAATTAAGTATGTGATTTGGGTAATTTAGTAACTCAATCAGTAGTTGCATCTTCTTCAGGAACAGAATGATAAAACACATAATTGTTTTACCTACCTTTAAAAGTTCTGCCACACCCATCATGCCCTGCTGCGATAGTCATATCTGTCACAAATGACTGACCTGTGCCCACTCCTAGTCTCACTTGGAAATTTCCTTCTGTATTCGTATGGAATTCAATAAAGTAAAACAATTTTAAAAATTTTAAAAGTTCTTTTCAACCGAAAACTTAAATATCATTTAGTATTTAATATAGAGAATTTTACAAAATAAAAATGATCCATACCACTACTCTGAAATTCCTATTCATATTAAAAATAAAATTAGTATATTTAGATAGACAAAAAAATTCAAATAGTACCAGTAGATATAAAATGAAAGTCTGGCTATTCCTATTACCCCACTGTCCTGTTCCCTCTCCTAGATGATGGCTCCTTATAGATAACTACTGTCAATTGTTTCATATTGTTTTTAAGAAACATTTATATATGCATACAAGCATTTGTGTGTATCCAATCTTTCAATTTATCAATCAATAATTTTATTCACTTATTTATTCACCCAATAAATATTTGTTGAGAGCTTGTTCTGTGCCAGGCAGAATTTTGTACCCTGGGGATGCAACAGTGAACAAAACGGAAAAGTCTCTCTTCTTACGGCACGTAGAGTCTAGTTAGGAAACAGAGGCAAAAAGTGTAAATAAATGAAACAAGATGACTTCAGTTTGTTCAAAATGCTTTAAAGGAAATAGAATGGTTTCATATGATGATGCTCTTAGGTAAGGTGGTTAATAAGGCCTCTGTTTGCACACTTTACTAAGTTTTACTGAAAGAAGAAAAACATGGAGTGACTTAGTTAATTCTTGACCTATGCTATTTTTGTTTCTAAAGGTGAAGCCCCACCTGCCATCCAGCTGCCCACACCTACAGTCCAGCGTCCAAACCCCATCACTCTTTTCCAACCCAGCGTCTCCAGTGCTGCCCAGGTGGCCGTCCAGGCTCCAAGTCTGCCCCTCCACCCAGGATTGCCACCCCAAGGCTTTGCTGGGCCTTCCCAAACGGACACTCATCGGCTACATTCTGGAGCCAGTTGCTCTGTAAAAAGACCCACCCCTGTCTCTCTGGAAAGCACAGACAGGATTCCAACGAGTGCAAGTACTGTCCATGCCAGATTTGCAACCCCGACCATCCAGCCTCCCAAGGAGTATTCCAGCATTACCACTTGTCCCAGAAGTGCTCCCATCCCTCAGGCTCCTCCCATTCCACACTCACATGTCTACCAGCCATCTCCCCTTGGCCACCCAGCCACACTTTTTGGGACACCACCGAGATTCTCTTTTCATCACCCTTACTTCCTACCTGGACCTCACTATTTCCCATCAAGGTAAGTAAACAATTTTTTTTCCACCTAAAATTATAGCTAATGAGTTTTTATATCTGAGGGCATCTGTTTTTTACTCAAAAGGGGACTTTCTCAATTCTGAATCTAGTTTGGAGGCTCAGCAGGAGCCAAACAGTTAACATAAATAGATGAAGAGGCTTGGTTGGACTGGGGGAGGTAAAGAGAGTGCATACCCCATCTCAGCTCCAGCTGACTCTTGCTGTGGCAGAATATAGACTCCGAGATTGTCAGATAAGAGTTTTCATTCAAAACAACTAAAAGGGACCTTAAGATTGTCAGATTCCTTGATTGTATAGAGCTGTGCTTCACTTTAATGTGTGTATAAATCATGTGATATCTTATTAAAATACAGATTCTGTTCTACCAGTTCTGGGATATAGTAGTAGCCTGTATGGGGGCATAGCATGCCTCATATCCTGCATTTCTAACAAGCTCCCAAGTGATTGTCAATTCTGCTAGTTTATGAACCCCACTTTGAATAGCAAGGGTATAGAGGAAGGGTATTTGGTTTAAGAGAGGTTAAATGACTAGTCCAAAGTTAAGCTTTCTCTCAGTGCCCTTTTTACTAAACTGGAAAATTTCTCATGTATATTACCGAAAAAAGAATAGATTTTCATAGGGAAGTATCTAAGGAAAACAAATGTGTAACTTTTCATTTTGTAGTGATAGAATTGAACTCCCTCCTTGATAGGGTGGTGTTAACCTCTACTTTTCAATTGCTGTTAAATGTGTAAACAAAGAAGCCAGGCATGATGGCTGACGCCTGTAATTCAGTGCTTTGGGAGGCTAAGGCAGAGACTCCTGGGCAACTTAGCAGGACCCTGTCTCTACAAAATAAAAATAAAAATATTAACTGGATGCAGTAGTGCACCCCTGTAGTCCCAGGTACACAGGAGGCTGAGACAGGAGGATTGCTTGAGCCCAGGAAATCAAGGCTACATTAAACTATGATTGCGCTTCTGTACTCCAGCCTCGGTAACAGAGTGAGACCCTGTCTCAAAAAAAAAGAAAAGAAAAGAAAGAAAGAAAGAAAATGTGTAGACAAAGATGGTTTCTGTTGAGATTGGAGTGTTAAGTGTCTAACACCAATCTTCTGCTGTTACTTCGAAAACAAATCTGCTTTCCACTTGGATATACCTGCTCCTCAAAGGAAACAACTTTTGAGGTATATATTCTGTTGCTTTAATTCATAATGGGATCGCTTGCTTTTAAGTCCTTAGCTCAGGACTGGAAGAAAGTGGAACTAGGGGCGTTAAATCAGGAAAAAGGGAGATTTTCCTATCTAGGATTTGTTTTGTTTGTTATTTTCTGTAGACTCTCTTTATCTTTCACAACTTTCAGAAGTATTTTATTTCAAGGGATCAAACCTCAAGAGACTCCTAAGGCCAGGAGTTGGTAATCTCTTCTTATTGTTGTCTGCCAGGATCTAGGATTTTACAGGAATTTTGGAGAATTTTGCAAAAATTTTTCCTAGATATTAGATGCTATTAAGGATATAAATGGAATTTAATAAATGAGTAGATTTGGGAACACCTGGCCTTAGTTAGAACCTTGAGGTCCATAACTAAAATTGCAGAAATTTTATCTGTTTCACAATTCACTTTGTAATAAGGAAAGACTTGGACAGTATTTACTCACAGGAAAGGAGAAAAAGAGGCAGTTAGAAAGAGACTGGATACCACAATCTCACTGTAGTTGTTATTTTTGTTTGTTTGTGGTATTATTATTATTTTTAGTACTTTGAGAGCTATGCATTTTTACATGTGACTCTCATAACAATCCTGTGACTTGGGTATAATACACCCCTACTTTTTCAGATAAATATATTGATCAGATGTTAAATAGCTTTGTCAAGGTTACACAATGACAGAGTCAATAGTCAAATTTAGGTTTGTCTGCCTGTTTTTGCATTCCACATTTGTCTTTCCACTATATCAGTATGACTTCTTAATATAACGGTTCCTCTTGATTGGCAGTGTTAGTTGCTAGTGAAGAATCATATGAAAAATATGTGCTTTTGAATGGAAAACCTACATAGTCAAATGGACTTTTGGGCAGGTAATGTTTTTGTACATATTAAATAGATTATTTCATAGAAGTCTATTTCCCTCACTCATAACAAGGCTTACGACTTTGCTGTTAGTGTATAAATTATCTGACACCTTAGTGAACATTTTAAAAGAAAGCTCTTCCCAGCATTTTGGGAAGCCAAGGCGAGAGGATTGCCTGAACCCGGGAATTCGAGATTAGCCTGGGCAACATGGCAAGACCACTTCTCTACCAAAAATAAAAACAAACAAATAAATATATGGAAACTCTTACCAGGCACAGTGGCTCACCCCTGTAATCCAAGCATTTGGGGAGGTCAAGGTAGGATGATTGCTCATGCCTAGGACTTCGAGACCAGCCTAGGCAACATAGCAAGACCTCATTTCTACAAAAAAACAAAAAAATTAGCCAGGTGTGGTGGCATGTGGTTATGGTCCCAGCTACTCAGGAGGCTGAGATGAAAGGATCACCTGAGCTTAAGAGGTCAAGGCTGCAGTGAGCAGTGATTGTGCAACTGTACTCCAGCCTGGGTGACAACGTGAGACCAATTCAAAACAAACAAAAAACTTAAAAATAGGGCAAGCCCCTTGGGTCTTCTCCTGCTCTGGGAGCTTTTCTATTACCCTCTCAATAAATCCTGCTTTAAAAAAAAATAGACGACTAGATCTCATACAATCTAAAGAACAGAAAGAACAATGAAGAAAAATTAACAGAGCCTCAGACCCACTTGAGAACAGAGCCATCATTAGGCACACTAATATATGTACACATACTAGAAGTACCAGTCGGAGAGAAGAGAAAAAAAGCATAAAAAATATTTGAGGAAATAATGGCTGAAAATCCCAAAATTTGTTGAAAAACATGAATCTACACATCCAAGAAGCTCAATGAATTTCAAGTAGGATAAATGTGAAGAGATCCACATATAGCTACATCATGGTAAAATGCTGAAAACCAAAGAATCTTAAAAGCAGCAAGAGAAAAAGTTGAATCATCATATACAAAGGAACCCCAATAAAATTAACAGCTGACTTCTTGTCAGAAACAATGGAGGCCAGAATATATATTTAATGCTGAAAAACCTACGAAGCTATTTTTATATCTTTATATCTATGAAGCTATCTTTTAAAAAATGAAGGCAAAATTAAGACATCCTCAGTTAATCAGAAACTGAGAGGTTCCATTGCTAGCAGACTTGCATTACAAGAAATATTAAAAGAAGTTTTGGCTGAAAACCAGTGACCCCTGGGTGATAACTGGAATTCAAACTAAAAAACAAAGAGTATCAGCAAAGGTAAATATGTAATTATAAAAGACAGTATAAATGCATATTTCTTCTCTGACTTTTCTCTGTTTGTTTGTTTGTTTGTTTGTTTGTTGTTGAGTCAGAGTCTCATTCTGTCACCCAGGCTGGAGTGCAGCGGCATGTTCATGGTCACTGTAGCTGTGATCTGCTGGGCTCAGGCAATCCTTCCACCTCAGCCTTTCAATTAGCTGGAACCATAGGCACATGCCATCACATGCCCAGCTCATTTTTTTATTTATTGTAAAGACAGGGTCTAGCTATGTTACCTAGGCTGGTCTTGAACTTCTGGCCTCAAGCAATCCTCTTGCCTCAGACTCCCAAACTGCTGGCTTTACAGATGTGAGCCACCATGTCCAGGCCTCTTCTCTGAATTTTAACTGATTTAAAAAGCAATTGTATAAATGATATAATTATTTTGGGGGGCCTATAACATATAGAAATGTAATATATTTGAAAATAACACAAAGGAGATAGGTGAAAGCAAAATTGTTTTGGATAAAGAAATGGTATCATATGGTAACTTGAATTCACAAAGGACAAATGAAGAGAACCTGAAACTGTAAATAAGAAGGTTAACATAACATACTTCATAAATATATACTTGCTGCTTTTTCTTCTCAGTTTATTGAATAACCATGCAATTATATAAAGTAATAATTGTAGCAATATATTTTGGGGTTTGTAGCATATATAGATTATTTGTATAACAATAATAGCACAAGAAAAGAAGAGAGACTAGAGCTATATAGAAGCAACATTTTCTATATTCTTTATTTCTGTGTTTCACTGGAATTATGTTAGTATAAATCTAAAGTAGATCCTAATAGGTTAAGATGTATTTGGTAAGCCCTATAGCAACCACTAAGAAAATAACACAAGAAACAGAAAACATGAGATACACAGAAAACATAAATAAAATTGCAGACATAAATCTAACTAGATCAATAATAACATTAAATGTAAATGGATTAAAAAATAAATAGCAAACATAAATCTAACTAGATCAATAATAATATTCAGTGTGAATGGATTAAACAGTCATAAGGCAGATATTGTCACACTGGATTAAAAAAATCAAGACTCAATTACATGCTGTCTGTAAGAGACACACTTTAGATTCAATGTTTCTAAAAAACAGAAGAGAAAGAATCACTTTCCAACTCATCCTGTGAGGTCAGTATTGCCCTGATAACAAAACCAGAAAAGGGCATGAAGATAAAACTTCAGGCCATATCTCATGAATATGGATGTAAAAATCTTCAAAAAGTATGAGCAGACTAAATCCAGCAGCATATTAAAAGAATTATGCAGCATAACCAAGTTGGAGCTATCTCAGGAATGCAAAGTTGGTTTAACATAAGAATATCAATTAATGTAATATACCATACTAATATACAAAGGACAAAATGACATGATCACTAAACACAGAATAAGCACTTGTACATTCAGTACTTCATGTCGAACACGAAGTATTCCAACAAACTAGCAATATAAAGAAACATCCTCAGCTTGATAAAGGGCATTTACAAAAAAGCCACAGCCACATATTTAATGGTGAAAGACTGAAGACTCTTTATTTAAGACCAGGAACAAGAAAAGGATGTCAGTTGTTGCCACTTCTATTCAATGTTTTATTGGAGGTTTAATCCAGGACAATTAGACATGAGAAAGAAATAAGTGTCCAGCTTATCAAAGAAGAAATGTTTAAAGAATGTCTATTTGCAGATGACATAATCTAATATATAAAAATCCTTAAAAATCCATAAAAATCTATTATAAATAATAATCAAATTCAGCAAGTTTTCAGGATACAAGACTAATATACAAAACTCAATTGCCTCTTTGTACAGTAGCAATGAGCAAACAGAAAATGAAATTGGGGCACAGTGGTACATACCTGTAACCTCAGCTACTCAGGAGCTGAGATGGAGAGATCACTTGAGTCCACCTGGGCAATTTTAGCAAGACTCTGTCTCAAAAAAAAAAAAAAAAAAAAGTCTTACCACATGACTTGAAAAAAAAGAAATTGAGAAAGCAATTTCATTTATAATAGAAAAATAGCACAAAAATAATTTTAAAACCTTAGAAACAAATTTAATAAAAGAAGTGCAAAACTTATATTCTGAAAATTACAAAACTCTCTTGAGGTAGGATGTCACCAAGAGTGGCAGAATTTGTTCCTCCACTGAAATACAATTAAGTTGGCAAAAACTGTCACAATCAACTTTTTTGGAACTCTGGAATTTAATTTTAAAAACTTAGATCAACTGGGGGAGTTGCTTGATGAAGAATGAAGCTGCTAAATTTTGGTGAAAGTTCTGCAGTTTTGTTGACCTGCCTACCACCCCCCATTTTCCAGCTTGGCAATAGCCCAGGGGATAGTGGCCCATGTTCCTAGTGTGACTTGTTGTTGCAACACAGACGTTGTTAAAAACTTGTGATTGTGCATTTTGCCATCTGTCTGGTGGTGGTCTGAGGAATTGGCTCAGGGGCTTGTCTTTTTCACCTCTCTTGGAATTTCTCAGGGCTGGCGCCATCTCCCAGGGGTGTTTGTGGAAAGTATTTGAAGGCACATACTACCCTCAGGTATACTACCCGCAGCTGCTAGGGCTAAGGGACAATAGACAGGGCAAGCAGCAGACAGGCTAAAAAAAAATGTAGAAGAGACTAGGAAAGGCGTACAGGGGAGGATAAAGGCTTTGAAAAGCTCCCACCTGTCCTGGGGAGTCCAGAAGGCCACGCACATGTCCAGAGCTACATGCCTGCTGAGAAACACCTGAGAAGACCCTGCACTTTCACCTCTCACCAAGCTTCAGGCTTTGTGCAAGCAGAGTGAAGGCTAAGGCAGAATTGAAAACAGCCTGGCTAAGCATTGGAGGAGTGCCCCAACTTAGAGCCGATCTGCAAAGACATGGAGAATATTTTTTGTTTGCTTTTTATCTCTTAAGTGTTTAAGAAAATCTCTCTCAAATCACTGGCTGACCACTAAACAGAGATTTCAGTGAGCATATATGACAAAGAATACAGCCTTTTCAAAAATAGTTTATTTTATTTTATTCTTTTTGAGTTGGAGTCTCACTTTGTTGCCCAGGCTGGAGGGCAGTGGCACGATTAATGGCTCACTGCAGCCTCGACCTCCTGGGCTCAGGCAGTCCTGTCTCAGCCTCCCAAGTAGCTGGGACTACAGGAGCACACCACCTTGCTCAGCTTATTACTATTATTATTTTATTGATTTGTTTATTTATTTTAGAGATGTGGTCTTACTATGTTGCTCAGGCTGGTCTCGAATTCCTGGCCTCAAGTGATACTCTCATCTTGGCCTCCCAAAGTGCTGGGATTACAGGCGTGAACCACCATACTCAGTCCAAAAATAGTTTTTAAAAGCCACTAACCAAATAACTACAAACCAAAATAAGCAGCAACAACAAACCCTGGGTAGGGGGAAGAATTTGATTTGTAGAAGCATCATATAATAATATTTTTTAAATGTCCAGTTTCCACAGATAAATTACAATGTATGTAAAAAAAAGAATATGGAATTCACACAAAACACTTAATTGTAACTATCCCAGAGGAAGACAAGACATTGAATTTACTAAACAGAGTTTAAGTCAAGTGTTTTAAATATGCTGAAGAAGCTAAAGGAAACCATGAACAGAGAACTAAAGGAAACCAAGAGAGCAATGTGTACCAAATAGAAAATGTTAATAAGGAGATAGAAATAAAAACCAAATACAAATCCCTCTAGCTGAAAATTACAGTAACTTGTAAAATATAGCAGTCGCACATTGAAATAGTGTTTCTAGTTTCCAAAGTACTTATATACATCCTCCTGTTCCTTATGGCAGACGTTTTACATTGGCAGAACAGGTAATATTATCCCTATTTTATGTAAGAATCACCCAAGGATCTACTTAAGTTTAAGGTGTGTATGTGGCACGCTAGAACTAGTGCCCTGGTAGTATGGCATGGTAGTTAGGAGAACAAGTCTGGAGTCAGATTGCATGATTCTGTTCTATCACTTGCTAATTTTATCACTTTGAGCAGGTCACTTAGCCTCTGTAAGGCTCTGTTTCCTCATCTGTAAAGTGGAGACATTTATAGTATCTCTTACAGGGTTGTTCTGAAGAATAATTGAGATGACATATACAATCCTTAGCCAGAAAACATAGTAAATGCTTATTACATGATGGCTAGCGTTATTATTCAGATTATTCTAATTTATGCTTTCCCCCCAAACCATTATGCTTTTATAGTTATTCATCTTCATCCATATAACCTGCTAGGATTACTTTTGTCTTAATTGATCTTTTTGCTCTATGAACATAATACTAACTTGTCTTTACCAGACCAATGTAGTCATTGTGATGTTGACATTACAGATTTTAGCATATCTAGCATGTTACCTAGATTATCCGTCTTTTTAAAAAAAAAATTCTACCAGCCGGGCTCGGTGGCTCAGCCTGTAATCCCTTGCTTGGGGAGGCTGAGGTGAGTGGATTGCCTGAGCCCGTGGGTTCGAGACCCGCCTGGGCAACTTGGCGAGACCTCATCTCTACAATAATCAAAAACCAGCCGGGCGTGGTAGCGCACACCTGTAGTTCCAGCTACTCGGAAGGCTGAGGTGGAAGGATCGCCGGAGCCCAG
>CAUYQG010038201.1:0-16069 GCA_963574415.1 Tarsius wallacei | reverse complement strand
CCCAGCACATCTCTCAATGGGAGGAAAGGCCAGTGGCGGAGGCAGACAGTAATGTGACGGGCCACAGAAGCAGCAGCGGGTTTGTGAGCCCAGGCTGGAGCTGGAAGTCTCCTGCTCCCGCGGAGGAGATGGTCTCTGCTTCCCGAGCCTCGGCCTGGGGGGCGTCCAGCAGCCCGGAAAGGCCTACTTGCAGTCCAGGCCGGTCTCCCAGGCCTGGCTCCGGCTGGCCCCGGTCGTGCTTACCTTGTCCCTGTGCCCGCAGCTGCATCTTGGCCAGAAGGGACTGGAAGAGGCTGGGGAAGCACCGCCAGCCAAGGCTGTTCACAAGCGCTGTGTGGTTCTCTGGGGTTGCTCCAAGTCCCCATTCCTTTTTTCAGACCGTTAGCATCCTGAATAGGATGAGGCAAACACCAGGTGGAGAAAAGCCAGAGTGGCCACTCAGCTGGGAAGGAAGGTGCTGGATGGGCCTCCAGTCCAAGGCAAGCTGCTTGACCTTGACTCTGAGCTCTCACCATTGTCCATGAGCCATCGGTGTTGGCCCTGTCCCTATCAGGAGGGGCCACCTCTATGTGCTAGAGCAGATTCCAGTGTCTGGGGACTCATCGTCCCCCAGGGCAGCCAGCGGGACCCCACACCTGTCAGGATCCAACACCTTTCTGCAGATCGGCACCAGACAGTGGCAGGGGCGACGCTGCTTAAGGCAATGCCAGAGAAAGGGTCATGCACTGAGTCTCATGCCCAGGAGCCTAGCGGCTTCGGAACTCTCTGTCAGCGGCTGCTGGGGAATCCCTGCAGAAGCCTTGGCTTATGTTGGAATTTGGAACTTCCTTGGGCGACGGGAGAGAGTGAACATCATTGTTCACTCCATTTATCAGGGGAGCGTGGTTCACAAGATGAGGAGAGGACGTGGGCCCCTGCGAGAAGCTGAGTGTCTGTGCCTCACCCAGAAGTGGTGTTTGTGGCAGGGAGATCCAGGGAGACGTGGCGGGCGGCTCCAGTTCAGGCTGAAACCCACTGTCGTCCCGCCCTGCTCATGTGTTGAAAGACGTGTGATCTTTTCTTTTAACAGGCGTTTACATGCTGTGTTTACTTTGGGAAAAAAGAAAACCAGCATCACCCTGTAAGGTCACCCTATAAGCTGGCCGCTGACTGTGTAGTTCTTTTCCAGCCAGCAAACAAGGCAAATACTTAGCACAGTGGATGGAAGGGAATTGCCAAGGCAGACGACTTTGCAGATGGAGGGCACGGTGGCAGCGTGGTGTGGGTCGTTCCTGCATCGTAGTGATAAGATGCTGCCCTCTTGGCCTCAGCTGGGATGCCACCAGGGTTGTTGGCCTTTTTCTTACTGATCTGTGTGTCTCCTTTACATATCCTTGACACAAGTCCTGTTTTAGATATATACGTCTCAAATATTTTATCCAAGTCTGTAGCATGTCTTTTTACTTTCTCTATGGTGTCCTTTGATGAGCAGAACTTTTAAAATTTTTATGAAGTCCAATTTATCCATTTTTTCTTTTATTGTTAGTGCTTTTTATATCCCGCTTGAGAAATCTTTGCCTATTCCAAGTTTATAGAGATAATGTCCTATGTTTCTTTTTCTAGAAGTTGTATCATTTTAGTCTTTATGGTGAAGCCTATCATACATTTCAAATTATTTTTTCTGTATGGTGTAACATGAGTTGAGAATTTTTTTCCCATATGGACATCAGTTGTTTAGAAAATATTTCCTTTTCCTGTTGAACCATATTGGTGCCTTGTCAAAAGTCATGTGACTGTATCCATGTGAGTCTTTTTCTGGACTCTATTCTGTTCCCTGGGTCTGTTTCACTGTCCTTATACCAGGACCACCCTGTCTTAATCACTGTAGCTTTTCAACGGATATACGACTTGGGATTGTCTGTTTCATCTTGTGTCTGTTTTAGTAAGTTGTGCTTTCTAGAGAATTTGTTCATGTTTTTCTGCTTTGTCAAATTTGTTAGCGTGTCTATTTTTATAATATCCTCTTAATATTGTGATAATGTTCATCAGATCTAGAGTGACGCTTCTACGAGGGATTTATGGGTTTTATCAATCTTTTCACAGAACCAGTTTTGGCTTCGTTTATAGCTTGTGTGGACTTTCCACACTGTCACCCTGACCTTGGCCTCCCTTTCCTTCTTGCCCTAGTCCGATCCGTGTGGGGATGGGTCGATTTAGATGACCTCTAAGGACCCTCATAGCTCAGACAGTCCTTGGCTCTGTGAGCCCGTGTGCCTCCTGCCCCCAGTAAATGCCAGGTGGAGACTCGCAAGGTGACGGCTCTACATCAGCCTCAGGAAGAAATTCCAAGTGCAGGCCTGGGAGAGTGGGTGCCCAACACCTGCCTCTCCATATGGCCCTGCCCTTGAGACCACATTGGCGTCTCTGCAGCCTCAGAAGTTTTGCACTTCTGTTCTTTCTGCCTGGGAAATTTATCCCTCTCCGCTTTGCTTCATGAATTCCTAATCAGTCTCCAACGTGAACCAACACGTAATGTCTAGAAGAAAGCTTTCTTGTTTCTCAAACTCCCTCATTCCTGCTCCAGGCCTAGGTCAAGGGAGGCCCTCCAAGTCTGTGTTCCCCAAGCACTGAATACTTTTCCTGCATAGCACTTGCTTTTATTTATGTATTTTTTTGAGTCGAAGTCTCACTTTGTCCCTCAGGCTGGAGTGAGAGGCACGATCACAGCTCACGGGAGCCTCAGCCCCCTGGGCTCAGACAATCCTCCTGCTTTCAGCCTGGGAGTACAGGCGTGCACCACCACACCTGGCTAATTTTTTATTTTTTGGAGAGATGAGTTCTTGCTATGTTTCCTAGGCTGGGCTCAAACTCCCGGGCTCAAATGATTCTCCTGCCTTGGCCTCCCAAAGTGCTGGGATTACAGATGTGAGCCACTGCACCCAGCCGCAATTGCTTTTAAATTCTTGTGTAATAAATGAAGAAACTTTTTATATTCCTCAATGGGGAGACTCAATATTTCAAAGTCAATAGTCCCAAAACTATAAATTCTGTACAGTATCAAGCTGATTCTAAAATTATACGGAAGAGTAAATGCACAAAAATAGCTGAGAAAACTGTAAAAGATTCTGAGAGAAAGTTGGCCCTATAGGAATAAAAATATAGTTTTAAAAACTACAAGAATTAACAATAGACGGTGTCCAGGCAGGAACACCCAGAAAGGTCAGTAGAAGAAAATTTAAAAAGAAAAGGAATTTAGAAACTTATAATGTGGTATTTTAAATCAGTAGAAAAGATGAGCTGACAATTTAATATATGGTTTGGGGATAATTTGTTCCCTATTTGGAAAAAAATAAAATTAAATTTCTCCTCCCATCAAACATAAAATTAAACCCTGGAGAGATTAGAGAACTAAAGGTTAAAACTATGAAAACTATCAAAGTGCTAAATAGACCTAGATAATAGGATAAAATAGAAGATAATTTTGTTTTTAAACCTTAGGGTGGAAACGCTCCTAAACAAAGAACTAGAAGCCATCAGGAAAAGAGGACTTGCTGGGGGTAGTGTGGGGATCGATGGCTAGAGAGAAGCGGTGCCAACCCGGGTGACCCACCACAGCCTCGACCTCTGGGCTCAGGCGATCCTTCTGCCTCAGCCTTCCAGAGTAGCTGGGATGACAGGCACACGCCACCGCACCTGGCTGATCTTGTGATTTCTGTAGAGACAAGGTCTCACTATACTGCCCAGGCTGGTCTCGAACTCCTGAGTCTAAGAGAGCCCCCTGCCATGACCTCCCAAAGTGCTGGGATTACAGGCATGAGCCACCACACCCGACTGTAGCACTTTTCAATGTAAACTTTGTATTGAAGCAGAGGGTAGGTACTGAGAATTTCAAGAACCATAAGCATTCATATCCATGAGTTTTTTACAAAATGAACCTACCTGAGTCATGATAATGAGTTTTGCCAGAAGGGATCCTGGTAGTACCCAGCCAGGGTAACCTCAGCTCTGACCGTTGGCGCCATTGATGAGTTCTGCCTGTTTTGCAACTTGCGTTCGTGGAATGCATATCATGTGTTCTCTTTCGAGGCTTCTTCCAGTTGACGTTGTGTTTGTGAGATTCATCCGTATCAATGCATGTCCTGATGGTAAATTGATTCCCATTGTTTTGTAGAATATTCATATTATATGAAGATGCCACACTTTTATTTATACATTTTACTACTGATGGCCATGTTTCCAGTTGTTGGCTATTAAAAACAGTGCTTTTATTGACTTAGTTTTTTGTGTATCTTAGTGAATATATGTACTTGGTTTAGTCGGTTGCACACCTAACAGTGGAGTTGCCAAGCCATATAGTTCAGCTTCTGTGGACGCTGCCAAAAAGGTTTTCAAAGGGCTTGTGCCAATCTACATTCCCACCAGCAGTATGTGAGTTCCAGCTCATCCACATCTGTGCCAAAACATGATACTGTTTGTCTTTCTCAGATTAGTCGTTCGGGTGGAGGTACAGTGGTATCGCTTTGTCGTTTAGTTTTCATTTTCTTGATGGTTCATGAAGTTTAACATCTTTCTGATGTTAACTGATGATGTGGGTATCCAATTTTCTTGAGATTGTCTGTTCAAGTATTGTGTTAATTTTTTTTAGACTTTCTGCTTTTTTCTTAATGACGTGCAGGAGTTTCTTGTATTCTATATAAGTCCTCTGTCAGGTATATGTCTTGCAAATATCACCCTCCTCTCTGTGGCTTGTCTTTTCATTCTCTTAATAGTATCATTTTGAAAAACAGCATTTCTTGATTTTAATGTAGTCTAATTTGTCAAATTTTTTTGTGTTCTGCTTTGGTTTTTTTTTTTTTTTTTTTTTTTTGAGTTGGAGTCTCACTCTGTCACCCGGACTGGAGTACAGTGGCCTCTTCCGGCCACTGCAGCCTCGACCTGCTGGGTTCCAGTGATCCTTCCGCCTCAGGCTTCCAAGTACCTGGAACTACAGGCACGCGCTGCCACACCCGTCTAATTTTTTTGATTTATTGTAGAGATGAGGTCTCGCCAAGTTGTCCAGGCGGGTCTCGAACCCGCGGGCTCAGGCAATTCACTCACCTCAGCCTCCCAAAGCCGCGGGATTACAGGCTGAGCCGCCGAGCCTGGCTTGTGTTCTGTTTAGTATTTCTTTGCCTGTCACAAGGTTATAAAGAAATTCTCCCATGTTTTCTTCTAAAAATTGTATTGTTTTATTGTTCACATTTAGCTAGAAATCTTCTTAGACTTGGTGTGGGATAGGGGGTCAAGGCTTTTATTTTTCAAGAGACATAGCTAATTGACTCAGTACTACCTGTTGACCCAGCCTCATTTTGTTCTATGTGTGGGTCTGTTTCTAGACTCTGATCCATTCTACTGGACTTTCAGCAAATATATTATTGCACCAATAATATATTGTTTTAATTACCACAGCTTTAAAGTAAGCTTTGCTCTCTGGTGGTCTAAGTTTTCCAGTTTTATTCTTGTTTAAGACTATGTCTCTGTCTTAGCTCTTTGCGTGTCCATGTGAATTTTTTTAGAATCGGCTCATCGATTTCCACCAAAGTAAACATGCTGGCATTTTGATTAATATTGCGTTTAATCTAAAGATCAGTTTGGGGTGAATTTAGATCCTTAACAATGTTAAGTTTTCTAATCCATGGACATGGTACAGCTTTCTAATTATTTAGAGCTTTAAAAAGTTTTTTTTCAGTTATGTTTTATGATTTTCATGGTACAAGTTCTGAATAATTTCCGTTCAGTTTATTTCTGGGTATGTGATGTTTTGCTGTGAGTGATATCTTTTGCAAATTTTTAATTTTCTACTTATTTGTCATCATAGCAAAGATTATAACATTTTTCTACATCTGGTTCCATAGATGTATTTTCACCTACACAATGATGTATTCTACAGTCACTAGAAAGAATGAGGTAGAGTCACATGTACTGACAGGCAAGGATTATTGGAAAAAGCGTGATGAGAAGAGTATACAAATTATGATGCATCTCGTAGTCTTAAAACTATACGTAGATGTCTATCTGTTTTTAAAGTCCTTCACACAAGATCTAGAAAGGTTGGCATCCCATTGGCAACCATGCATCTGTCTGTGAGTTGAAGGGGTTTAGGCAAAGCTGGGATGAGGAGGATTAACCTTTTCCTCTCAATACATGTTCATTGCTTTTATTTTTACAATAAGCCTAGATTCCAAGAAAGCAAAAAAAGAAGGATTATGATCTATGTAATGCTTGTCTCTCTTCCGACTCAGGACTTGGCCTCCACAATGACTCAAGATGGAGCTGACATTCTGGGACCCACTTAGCCTGCACAGGGACTGTCAGTGCTAAATCTGGTGCTCTTTACATGCAGCTCTCTTACTTTGAAAAGTGTGTATTATAAAGTAACACGAACACTGTGCACTATGCAGAAAAACAATACAAGATAATAAAAAAACTGGATTGCTGTTATTATTATTATTATTATTATTTTATTATTGTTGAGTCGAAATCTCACTGTGCCACCCAGGCTGAAGTGCAGTGGCATACTCACGGCTCACTGCCACCTAGAAACCCTGGGCTCAGGTAAGCTTTCCATCTCAGTCTCCTGAGTAGCTGGGACTGCAGGCACGTGCCACCAAACACAACTAATTTTTTTTTCTTTTCTTTTTTCTTCTTTTTTGTCTTGGAAATCTTGGACTCAGGCAATTCTCCTGCCTCAGCCTTTCAAAGTGCTCAGGTTACAGGTATGAGTCACCATGCCTGGCCTAATAACTAGATTCGTAATGGACCAACATAGTATGACATTGAACCATATGTCCTGAGCACAGAAGCAGTTGCCTTGGTCCAGGGTCCTCCATCTCTTCTGTGCTGTGGACCCCTGTATTAGGCTGGTGAAACCTAGAGACCCTTTTCTCAGAACAGCATGTTCAAGGTACAAAACAAAACCCATAGGCTCACGGGGAAAATTAATTCTGTTAACTAGTTATTAAAACATTAAAAATAAAATGTGAAGGCTGGTATGGTAACTTATGCCTGTAATTGTAATAGGGAGGCTGAGGTGGGAGGATTGCTTGAGCCCAAGAGTTCAAGACCAGCCTAGGCAACATAACAAGACCTCGTCTCTACAAAAAAAATCAACAAATTAGCTGGGCATGGTGACATGTGCCTGTAGTCCCAACTACTTTGGAGGTTGAGGCGGGAGGATTGTCTGAGCCCAAGAAGTCAAGGCTGTGGTGAGCCATGATTGCGCCACTGCACTCCAGCCTAGGCAACAGAGTGGTACCCAGACGCAAAAAAATAATAAGTAAACAAAATAATTTTAAAAATAAAAATAAAATATGATTTTGTGATATATGATCTTCTTTATTAGTAGTACATTAAATAACAAGATCTAGGAGGAGGTTTGCTAACTACCAGAATTCCTAAGTCATAAATAACCATAAACAATCTTTCAAGATCACTGCAAAACCTCCCTGAAGCTGCCCAAACGACTGTGGTCCGTTGCCTATATTCATAAGGGAAGGAAACGGTAAGTTTTACAGCAGTTGGTGAAAATAAAGATGCAATTTTATTTTTCATTCAAGTTTGCGGCCCTGGGTTAAGAGCCCCTGCCTTGGGAGGATACGTGGGAAGGAAGACTGTTTCCTTAAAAACCTGGTTTGCAAAAGCTGGGGTGGGAAGGAGGCAGCGATAATCCAAGCAGCCAAGCCCCTCTCCTCAGGGGGCTGACGGTCGTGGGGAGACAGCACAGACGTTCAGTAAAACCCAACCTTCGTGAGACGGTCTGAGTGCTAAGGCGAAAGATAAAATGAAAGGGAGGGGGGAAAGTGTGTGGGTGGTAGCTGGGGGGGGTGTTCGTTTCAGACAAGCAGGCGGGGCCCCCTCCCTGGGAAGGGGCGAGACATGAGTTGGTACACACAGCAGGTGCTTTTGCAGAAGAGAGCTCCAGAGAGAGGGAACAGAGCGCATAAAGCCCCGGGCACCCCAGGCAAGCACTTCTCCCCAGCACAGGCAGGCCAAGAGGGAGGCAAAGGCAGGGCAGTGGCTGACCCTGTGTATCCTTGTGGCTGTTGGAAGGTCTTTGGAGGGGCACAGCGAAGGTGGTATGCCTTTCCTTCGAAAGGGCCCTCTAGCTGCTGTGCCAAGACAGAGAAACAGAGTGCCAGGGCAAAAGCAGGAGCAAGGGGATGGGTTAGGATGCCGCCACCATCTGCCAGGGAAGCACTGGCGTGGCCCAGAGCAGGGCGGCAGGGGTGGGATCCGCTGAGACTCCGAGATCCAACTGAATGAGACAACAAGTTTTAAAGAGTTTTAAGAAAAAGAACGAATAAGCTCCCAAGAGTAGGACTGAGTATTCTGGAATGTTTGGAAAAGAAGGAAACGGTTTTGAAAAGCCATCTTCGCCGGGCTCGGTGGCTCAGCCTGTAATCCCGCACCTTGGGAGGCTGAGGTGAGTGGATTGCCTGAGCCCGTGGGTTCGAGACCCGCCTGGGCAGGCGAAACCTCATCTCTACAATAAATCAAAAAAAATTAGCCGGGCGTGGTAGCGTGCGCCTGTAGTTCCAGCAACTTGGAAGGCTGAGGCGGAAGGATCCCCGGAGCCCAGCGGGTCGAGGCTGCGGTGGCCGGGAGCGGCCACTGCACTCCAGTCTGGGTGACAGAGTGAGACGCCAACTCAAAAAAAAAGAAAAGCCATCTTCAATTTTTTTTTCCTTCAAGAAAAATTTGACTTTGGCAGTGACCTTGGAAGAGAAGCCTTGTGTATATGTGTTCCACAGAGGACCAAGGGTGGCCTTGAAAAGGTCTAGAGGGGGTCAAGGCTGTTCCGCCCAGCCTCGGGTGGGCCCAGGACTTGGAGGGAGCCTGGGTCTATCTCGGTCTCATCCCAGGAAGAAATCAAGTGACATGATCTTCACTTCAGGGGCCTTGAGACAGAGGCTCAGTAGGGACCTGTAAGACCACCTTCCTCTTTTAAGGTGTATGGACACCAAGCAGCCCCTCCTGGGAAGTATCAAGGAGAGGATCCCTTCCTGGCTCTTTGGGTGAAGACTCAGGAGGTGTCCACGGGGGTCTGAGTTCTCACAGCATCCTCTAGGAAATACGGTTTCCCCAGACCACCAAAACCCTTGAGAGTAATCCTTCATGAAAAATAATGTTCGTTTTGTGATGCTTTGATAAAACCAAAGGACTTTTTAATTTTTATAACAGCTGTATTGCGAAAATTCACATACCATACAATTCACCCACTTAAAGTGCACAATTCAATGGGTTTTAATATATTCACGCACACGTGCACCTCTCACCATAGTCAATTTTAGAATTTTATCACCTCAAGAATAACCCCCTATGCTTTAGCTGTCACCCCGTCCCTCTGTGTCCTCTGGCCCCAAGCAACTACTCATCTACTTTCTTTCTGTCCATGTAGATTTGTCTATTCTGGACATTATCTGAATGGAAAGTATAATGTGTTTTTTTGTGCTTGACTTCGTTCACTTAGTGTAATATTTTTAAGGTTATTTCATGGCGTTGCATGATTCCATATGTCATTCTTCTATATGGCTGAATGATACGCCATTGTATGGATCCATTACGCTTAAAAAATCTGTTCATAATGGACATTTGAGTTGTTTCCACCTTTTGGCTATTAGGAATAATCCTGCCATGAACACTTATGGGCAAGTTTTTGTATGAATGCGTTTTTCATTTCTCTTGGGTATATACCTGGGATATAAAATACTGAGTCATGTGGTACCTCTATGTTTAACCATTTGAGAAACTGCTGGACTGTTTTCCAGAGTGGCTGCACGATTTTACAGTCCCACCAGCAATGTGTGAGGATTCTAATTTCTCTCCATCCTCACCAATACTCCTTGTTCTATCTTTTTTATTATAGCCGTCCAACTGGGTATGAAGTGGTATCTCATCGTGATTTTGACTTGTACTTACCTAATGACAGATACTGTTTAGCATCTTTCCAAGGGCGTGTTGGGAATTTGTATATCCTCATTGAGTAAATATCTATTCGAATCATTTGCCCATTTTTCAATTGAGTTATTTATGGTTTTATTATTGATTTGTTAGCGTTCCTTTCATATTCTAGGTACGAGTTCCTTACCAGATACATGATTAGCAAATCGTTTCTCGCAATCTGTGGGTTGTCCTTTCATTTTCTTGACAGTGTCTTTAAAGCATAGAGGTTTTTAGTTTTGATAAAATCCGGTTTGTCTGTTTTTTCCTTTTGTGGCTCGTGCCTTCGATATCACATCTAAGATTTGTGTTACATTCATTGTGTCAAATACAATTGCCAAATCTGTATCATATCCATTGTTAAATCCAAGGTCATAAAAAAGCCTCTGTCTTCTGCTAAGAGTTCTATAGTTTTAGTCCTTGCATTGAGGTCTTTGCTCTGTTTTGGGTTAATTTTTTGTGTATGTTATGAAACCCAATTTTGTTCTTTTGCTTGTGGCTATCCAGTGGCTGAGCGCCCTTTGTCGAAGAGAATATTCTATTTCCATGGAATGATCTTGGCACTTTTGTCAAAACTCAGTTGGCCAGAGACATATGGTTTATTTCTGGGCTCTCGAGGATCTCCCAGTGATCTATACGTGTATCCTGTGCCAGTTCCACGTTGCCTTGGCTACTGTTGCTTTGTGGTAGGAATCCTCTAACACCGTTCTTCTTTTTCAAGACTGCGTTTGCTATTTCCATCTCATGCAACAACGTGTGAATTTTAGGATCAGCTCGTTGATTTGTACAAAGGAGCCAGTTGCAGTTACGGGAGGAATTGCATTACATCTGTAGCTCAGTTGTTGTCATCTTAACAGTGCTGTCTTAAGAGTGTTGTCATCTTGACGGTGTAGTCTTCCAATCCATGGACATGGAGTACTTTCCCATTTATGTAGATCTTCTTTATGGCATCAATGAAACCACAGTTCTTTTTGAAAGTGCTTCAGAATAACTACCTTTTGGCACTGCTGCCCCGACCAACCAACGTCCTGGTAAAAGCCGCTACATAGCGTTGCATCTCCACCCTGTTCCGGGCATTGTTGCAGACCCAGGTGAACAAGCCCAAGGAGTCAGCTAGAGGGGAATCGGGTTGGGTTCTGCTCTTCTCTGTAAAGGCCTTCCTCCTCCTGTAAGCCTGTCCAGCCAGGCAGATGCTCATGGGAACGTCAGCTATTCCCCTGTCTCTGAACACTATTCCTGTCCTCTCCAGAGCTGGAGAATCATCCTACCTTAGGGTGCCCCACAATCCTGGCTTGTCCTTTTGCCTGTGTGAGGGAAAGTCATTCCAGTGTTTACTGTGTGCGTACCCACTACACTCAGCACTACTTATTGGAAAGACCACCTTTTCCCCATGCCTTGCGGCACCACCTTTGTCATAAATCAGGTAACCATGAGCAAATCGATTTCTGGACTCTATTCCATTGGGCTGCCTTTCTGTTGTTGTCCCAGTACCAAAGTGTCTTAGTCAGTAGGGTCCCATAAGAAATCTGGTTTGGTAATTTACGTCCTCCAGCTTCTATCTCCGTCTGAATTGTCTTGGCTCCTCTGGGTAATTCACATTTAATATAAATTTCAGAGTCAGCTTGTCAATTTCAAGAAGAGTGCCTTCTGGAGTTTGATTGAGATTTCACTGAATCTATAGGTAAGTGTAGGGTGGGAGAGTTAGGATGTTTCAGCGTGTAGTTTTCCAGTCCATGAATATGGTATATTCCTCCATTTGCTAACTTAAAATTTTCTTTCAGTACAATTTTGTGGTTTCCTGTGCAAAACCTTACATAACTTTGGTAGCTTTTTCCCTAGGTATTTGGTGTTTTGTGCTATTATTAATGGTATCATTAAAAAATTCAGTAGCTATTGTTATTGTTACAGATATACAGTTGTATATTGACCTTGGATTCATAAATCTTGCTAAATTCACTTATTGAATCTGATACTTTGTAAGTTCTTTTGCGTTTTCTTATCATGCTAATTTTAGGATTTTTTCCTCCCTAATTTGTCCAGTTGGTAATTGGTTGCAGGCAGCAGAAGCTCCCTCAAGGAAGTTCAATCCAAAGTGAGTTAGGGTCAGGTCCTAGAGGGATGCTGAAAAAGGCGGGCACAGGGATTTCAGCTGGGTTCCATGGGAACCTCTTCCTTGGGCTCTCTCCTCTTTGGACTGTGCAGCCCGGTCTCTGCACCTCTGTGCACCTCTCCTCCGCCTTGCCAGTTTCCTGGCCTGTTCTCTGTTCTCTTTCCACCACGTTAGCCCCAGCTCAGAGGCCATGCAGCCTTGCAGCACCAGTGTCCACCCCATCTGGCCTCAGTGTTTCAGGCGCTGGGTTAGCTGCACCCCCCAACGCCATCTGCTGCAGCAAGAGAGCAGGGTGGTGAGACAGCGGCACGGTGACGGTGTTCTCAAGATATGAACTTGCCTGTCCATTTTGCAGGACAATTGGAACATGTGGATATGATATGGAAGCTTTCACCTCCCAGATATACCAACTCTTAATTTTCGATTTTGCTAGGAATTCTGACTAGTACTTTTACACACACACACACACACATACTCACATACATATTCTTTCTTCTCTCTACTTATAAATTTATAAACTAGAATTATGTTATATATACAGTAATATAGGCTTGGTTCACTTAACGTTATGCCTTGTGGTGTTTACCATTTTATTAGATATACTTCAAAAACGTAATCTTTATTGCTTAATAGACCATATAATATTCAACTGCATGACTATACCATCATTTAATGGCCAATCCCTGTTTTTAGCCATTTGGTTTCTTTTCCAATTTTCCATTATTATTGGAGCAAACAATATTGTACTTAAAAGTCTTGTCTGGTTTCTGATTATATTTTTAAATTGATTCCTAGGAGTGAAATTAGTGGGTCAAAAGGATATAAACATTTTTAATCAATTTGATATAATGTCAAATTGATTTCCAGAAGGGTTGTACCAATTTACTCTTCTACCGACAAACTATAAGAATGCCCATTCCTCCATCAACAGCATCTCGTATTAGCTTTTAAGAAAAATATTTTCTAGTTTAATAGTGGAAAAAAAATCTGTGACATTATTTTAATTTGACATGCATTTTTAAATGAGGTTGAATATAAGTTTCCAAGCTTATTGATCACTCTGATTCCCTTGCGAATTGACTGTGAGTTTGCCTGTCTTTTCTTTAGGGTGTTCCTCAAATCTTATTGATTTGCAAAAGCGCATTGTATATTAAGAATATAAACCCTTTGTTGTAATGACTGTAGGTATCTTTCCTCTCTCTGCTGGTGGTGCCATCTGCAGACCAGCCTTTCGTTCTGACAACCTCACGAGAGTAGCATGAGGCAGGGAAGAATTTAGTCCCTTCTAGGAGGAAATGCAAGTTTCAGGTTTGGTTTTAGCTAATGAGCCCTGTGGTGGCTGAGTGAACTGTGCTAACCTTCCTGTTGCTCACAGGACAGGGCATGGCCTGATGGACCAGCCTGGTGGGAGGGCCTTCTGTTCCCTTCGGACCCTTTGTTTCTTTTTTGGCCAACACCTCTGACTTTGTTGTTCCTCATTCTTACTCTGCCCCCGAAGTCACTATCACTCTCACTTTCCTCTGTTTCGTCCCACCCTGTCACTCTCGTCACCTTGCCAATAGTAGCAGAAGCGAATTTTTACCGACCCCTTCCTGAGTGCCAGCTGCTGGGCTAAGCCCTTGCAGCCCAGTCCATCTGGCTGCCTCAGTGGCTCTAGCCTTCACTGCCCTCCGGGCCCCTGCACCGCGGGATCAGGCTCAGTGTGTCCTGCCTGTTGCCAGCACCCACCTGGGAGACGCTGTGTGGACCAAGGGGCATCGTGTGTGGCCAAGTATGGTGAGCCCACCAGCTCACGTGGGGGCCCCATGCTGACCCAAGAAAACCTGTGGAAAGCACCGGGAAACTGGCCCCTCGGAGGCCTCCTGGTGGCTGCAAAGGCCTTGGGGAAAACAACCCTCTCTGCCTCTAGTTTGGGGAGCACAGCATTTGTTACATTCTGAAGTGACTCCCCCCCGCCCCTTGAGCCCCCGCTGGCCTCCACCGGACAAGCCAGCTTCCGCTGATGGCCCGTCCAGGTAGCCTCAGCTGAGTCAGGGCCTCAAGCCCTGGGGGAAGCTTGGGAGGGGTCTTCCCAGGGAAGTGGGATTTCTCTCCTCACTTCCATCCAGAGGCTTTCTGTCTCCCTCCCTCTTTCCCTGTCTCTCTCCCTTCCCCCCTCTTCATCTGTTGTTTGGCGCTGGTCCTTCCAGCCTCCTGACCCTAGGCTGGTCATCTAAACTTTCTGGACCGAGGTTTTGCCAACTGCAGTGGGAGCCACCAGACGGCGCTTTGCTGGAGGGCCAGTCCCGACAACGTGAAAAAAGTGCCCTACAGACCACCAAGTTCGGCCACGGTGAGCCTCTGCTGATTGAAAATGTGTAGAATGTTCTCCACAAAGGCTGCCCTCCTTTAAAACAACTCCGCGTCTCATCTCCCTGGCGTGGAGCGCCCAAAGAGGTCCGCTCAGAAAAGCCAATTTCTCCTCAAGACTTCATGTGTTGCCTTTAGAGGTTATATTTTAAGAGACGGTCTCTGAGGAGGCTGGAATCAGAAGCAACGTTCACTTCCTCCTAAAGTGGCGCCTGCCCTGATCTTGTCCCTGGCCCCAACCTTTCCGGGAGGGACCAGACGCTCTTCTAGACTCCCACTAAGTCCCAGACCATCCGTAGGACCTTCACTGGCCCCTCTGAGCCCCTCAGCCTCGACCAGGTGCCCCCGATGCAGAGGTGAGAGGGGGAGCAATGCAAGTCCATCTAGGGAACTCAGGAGGCCCACTGGTGGCCTCAAATGACTCCCGAGAAGACCCATGGGAGCACAGGGGACACCACCCTGCAGGGACCTGGGAGGAAAGGCAGGCTTTGCGGAGGAGAATGCGGGGGCTGAGGCTGGATGATTGAGTAGGAGTCAGCCAGGCTTTCTCGCGGCCCAAATCATGAGGTCTTGGCCTGTGGGGACTGGACGCCCACGTGGCTCTGAGTCCTGCGTGGCGGAAGGCCATGGTGGGCACAGAGCAGACTCGGAGTGGGTAGAGAGACTCACTGAAACTTGCTGCACTCCCTGGAGAACACATCTCAGAGGGTCATCCATGCATCCGTGAGTGCAGACCTAGAAGTCACTGTGCGTTTTACCAAGGACGAGGTCGCCGAGTCACAAAGCTGTGGCTGCATTCAGAGCCCCAGCTGGCCGGACTCGGTGGGGCAGGGCAGGGTCCGACCGGAGCTCCTTCTGCGGGCATGGAGGAGTCCAGCTCCGGGGCATCCCTCGACCGGGGCGGGGGTGGGAGCTGTGTCCACCCTCGCCGCTCCCCAGCCCTGGAACGACAACTCACTCCCTGTGAAACCCGCGGCTCCACACGGAGACATGACAAATGACCAAAAAATCAATTTGTAATCTGATTGGAGGTTTTTGATTTCCTCTGATGAGTTTAAATTTCATTAAAAGCAACCTTATTCCAACATAAAAGGAATCCTTGAAGGGTAAAACAGGGGATTGTCTCACTGAGTATAAAGCATCCCAACTCTTTTGTGTGATTTATTCACGACATTAATTGCCAGGGCCAACCTGTGGTGTCCGTTGGCAGCTGTGCCCTTATCAGGGCCTGGAATCGGCCTGGCGAGCTCGGAGCACAAGGACTCGCATTCAAAAATCGCTCTTTGGCATATTGACACTTCAGCTATCAACCACCCTTTTTATCTGCGGGGAGGGAGACCGCAGCTCATGGGGCCAGAATGAGCTACAAATCACCCCGCGGCTGCCTCTCCACATTCTCTTAATTGTATGTATTCTCTGGAAGGAATGATCATCGCGGCCTCTTGTCTTGATGAGAAATTGACATTTCTGAGGACTTCTTTGGGCGCTCCAAGCCGGGGAGATAAGGTGCGGGTTGTTTTAAAGGAGGGCAGCAAGTTTCAGTGAGTCTCTCTACCCACTCCGAGTCTGCTCTGTGCCCACCATGGCCTTCCGCCACGCAGGACTCAGAGCCACGTGGGCGTCCAGTCCCCACAGGCCAAGACCTCATGATTT
>CAUYQG010038199.1:0-31533 GCA_963574415.1 Tarsius wallacei | reverse complement strand
CACAATAGCAAAATCATGGAACCAACCATGCTGCCCATTGAGAGAAGACTGAAAAAAATGTGGTACATATACACGATGGAATATTACGCAGCCATAAAGAAGGACAAAATTATGAACTTCACAGCAACTTGGATGGACTTAGAGTCTATAATACTGAATGATCTCTCCTAGAAACAAATAACTGAGTATCACATGTTGTCACTCATAAGTGGACCTTGAGCAATTATCATAATACTATAATAAAAGGATTGCCAGTAGTGGGAAATTGCTGATGATGGGGTGGGATTGGCAGTAGTGGGACTCAGCCAGGCGCCCGGGGGTGGGGCATACCTTATCAGTAAGTGTACTTGCATAATGAACATTTGTATATATAACCCTGAATTGTACCCCACATCTTTAAAACTAAAAAAAGAAAGAAATACAGAATGTCAGACCCCACTCCACACCTACTGAATCAGAATCTGCATTTTTAAAATGATCCTCAAGTTATTTATGTACACATTCCAGTGTGAGAAGCTATAGTTGTTGTTTGCAGTTATAATTATTTTATTTTCATTGCTATATAATATTCCATTGTCTGAATATTCCACAACTTATATATCCAGAAGCTAGAAACTTCTAGAGTAGCAAAGGTGCCTGTGGCTAGGCAGTGTGTGTGTGTGTGTGTGTGTGTGTGTGTGTGTGTCCCAGTTTTTACTTTCTCTCAGCCTCACTGCATTCTTGGAATGCACTCATTGTGCCCCAGTGTCATACCCACTTCTCTCATTGAGTGTAGCCTGAACCTGGTATTAACAGACTGGAATTCTCTGTTGACATTCAACAATAGGAAAGTTATCTTAAGGAAAGCCCAAAAGATAACCAATAAATAAATTACAGAGTATGCATAATGCAGATTATCAAAGTGCACCTTTTTTCATAACAGCAAGGGCAATTGTTTTCCCACCTGAGGAATTACTAACACAATAGCCCCTTAGGAGAATATGAAATACAATTTTCTTATCATACAAATGTAGTAAGTGCGGTAAAAGAAATGTTTCTCTGGAGTCCCAGTTTCTTTCTTTCAAGCTAACTAACCTTCCTTTTTCACCCAGATGGTATTGCTCTTTAGTCAATTTATTTGGGTTTTATTCTCCTTGGTCCCTCCCAACAACTTGGGGATGGTACCATATTTTCTCCTGAAACACGGTAGTGGCCTACTATGAGCAAGAACAGACATCAAGCATCTCTACTTCACTTTTTAAACTTTCCAAATGACTCAAGGTCTTTGTCTCTCAATTCTAGTTTAGATTAGACCTAGGGATGAAGAAATGGACATTTTATGATCCCCATGAGGACCAGGTAGTTGGGAGATTCAAACAACAGAAGCTTTGAACAGTGCCTGGCACAAGACTTGGCAACTTCCTGTTTCTCCTCCTGTGAGAGTTTAAGTTCTTAGGATTTACCCACCTTTAGAGCTTTCTGGAATGATTCATACATAAGAAATTCCTCCATTTTCTTCCTCCCAATCCCCTTGGTGATGTGGTCTGATGGTGTTTGCTTTATAGGTTGACAAGATAACAAGATCTTAAGTATACAATACGCATAACCCAAAGGATAATAGGTATCTTTGTGTGCTAACAGGGTGCTTGTTTGCACACCAAGGTGAACCATTGCCTGTGCTTTTGGGGTTAACGCATTGTGAGGAAGTTGAAGTACTAGATGCTTTAGTTGGGTACATGACAGCAGAAAAGAATTGTAAGAAGAGTTGAAGCATGGAATCAAACCTATTAAGGAAAGAAAAAAGATGGAGAAGTGGTCAGAAAAACAGGCTAGAGAATCTGACACTTATGTTTTTGTGTTGCAGTTTTGAAATTTGATTTTGAGAAAGATGGATCTCTGACTGAAGTAGGAATATGCTCTGATTGATAATGCAGAGCAGTAATAGCAGCTCTCTGATCTGGCCATATGTTTGAAATAATGGCTTCTCAAAATAGATCTGGATATTTGGAAAGTGTCTTCTAGAAATTTTTCTCTTTAAGTAAATAATTTTGAACTACTGCAAGATATCTGGGCTTTCTGGGCACAGGCTGGAGAGGTGCATTAGGCTGCCCAAGGTGTTGACGAAATTTGAAGAGGAAGCCTAAATTCTTTGTGTGTGTGTGTGTGTGTGTGTGTGTGTGTGTGTGTGTGTGTGTTTGTGTTTTATTTATTTTATTTTTTATTTCTGGCTTCATATGACTCAAATGCACTCAAATTCATTTTCAACCATTAGCCCATGATGCTGGCTGGTGCCTTTAGGCATTTCAGAGATAAAAATAAAATGACCAAGATATTTTGTTTGGAAAGGCAGTTTCTGCACATTTGCTGTATTTTTTTCTCAATAAATATTTCATATCTCTTTTTAAAACATGGCCTCATCCTTTAGCACATAGGGGAAGCAGCTGAATCTAAATCATGTGAATGTCCTAGAGCTCAGATTCCATCATTGAGAACCAAAATCTATTTTTGTGAAGTAGCTCAAATACAGAGATATGCATGACAATCCCCTTAACATCAAGGATTACTAAATAGACATTTTATTTAAAAGCACATTTAAAAGTATTGTGTATTCTATTGATCAACCTTCAGGGAAGGACTGAAATCCTTTTGTTTTGCTGGTTGGAAGCCTCAATTCTTAATTGCAACAAATATTCACAGAATGAAAGACAACCCTAGTGAAATGTTATCGCATTCTTAGGACCTAGTTCTCAAACTCCAGTGTGCCTCAGAATCACTTGGAGTGCTTGATTAACATTTCAACTCCCAGATAATCTGTTTATGTTGGTTCTGACTTAAGTGATCCGGACCACATTTTGAGAAATGTTGTTTTGGGGGAAATATACTGGTCAAATGTAGGAAGTTTTAAATGAGCCATGCTCCCTCCCTTCTCTGGGCCAGTGTTCCTATGAGTACTTACCATTCTGGTTTGGCAACGCCAGATGTTTCCCATGGTATTCTCCAATTCCTTGAGCCGATATATATGCATGTGTAAATTAGTGAGTGTCCTATGAAGAAGAAGATAAGGAGATGAAAGCTAAGAAAAATGTCTGACCTTACAGTGAAGGAGGCCCAAAATAAACCAGGAGTGTGGTTAGGTAAACAGACTAGAGAAGCATTGAAGGAGTTGAAACTGTACAGCTGTAAAAGTGAAAACTCATAGAGAAGTAACTTTTGGTTTCAAGAAAGTTGATATAAGGAAGAAGGAGCAGAAAGGCTCTATGTGACTCCACCCATGTGTAGAAGGGAAAATGAGAGGAAATTATTGTTTATTGAATACTTTATATACTTATCTGAAAGCTACAGGATGACAGGTTTAAGCTCAACAAAAGGACAAAATTTCTAATGATGACATGGACAGCCATAAGGGCAATGACCTACCCATCACTGAAGGGGTGCAAACCAATGAGATCTGTGCTATATGGTAATGTCACAGGGTATATTTAAACACTAGGTAGTGATGCTGGCAATGATGATTGAGTAGTAGGGGAAGGAGAGGGATAGACCAGACGGCCTTTAAAGTCCTTTGCCAAAACACTGAAAGCCAATGAAGTTAGTCTTTGGCACACCAGTTTCACTTTTCTGTGACCTTTCAGAAACAGACCCTGTGTGCTGCCTGCCTAGCCTAAGAGGCATACACTGAAGCTTCAGGGACCTGAGTAACCCTCTTTCCCCTCCAAAGGTATTGACATTTTGAAAACAGACCAACATAAGAGGCAATGCCAAACCTAACGCTAGCGTTTTAGGCATCAACTATTTGCAAAAAGATGGCCTGGAACTTCAGTGAAAAGGCTGTTGTTCACATTATTCCTACATGTAAGGTTGTTCCTGTGGGAAAAGAGCTCATGTATCAGAGTAAGGGCTGAATAAATGTAGCTGTTATTATCATTATTCTGCTGCTTCTGATGTCCTGCATTTTCATCCTCATCACACCGTGGACAAGAGCTATGTTGCTATGTTTTCAAATCATGATTATTACAACAAGGAGAGGCTGCTTTCTTCTGTGCTTTCTCTGGAGGATGAGACTCTTGGGGTTCTCTTCTGAGAACCTATGGGTTTATCTATCTATTGGCATTATCTTGGCTTAGGTGTTGAACCCCTCTGACTTCAGAAAAAATCTAGAAAATTCTAAACGGTTACAAACATCCTATCTGAAGATTCCAAGTTCTATGTTTTCTGGCTTGCAAAAAGATACAGTTTTAGAACATCATTGTTCTCTCTCTCTCTCTCTCTCTCTCTCTGTCTCTCATCATTAGAAAGGCAGCAGAGGATGATAGTTGAGAGCACAGCTGGAATAGCATAAGTAACAAGAAAATAGCATAGATGTTAGAGCTTTAAAATTGGCTTGAATTTTAAGCAAATGGGCTGAAAGATTAAGGCACCTCCATCTGGGGACTCTCTGACACTTTGATTATGTGTGCATCACTGAAGGAGGTAGGTGAAAGAAAAGCAGCCTTGTGGAGCACTAGAAGTCATGCTGGGCTAGGAGCAACCCTGTTACTAAGGACCGTGAGCAAATTAACTTCTTTCTCTGATCTTTAGTGCTACTGTCTGTAACGTGAGAGGGTTGGCTCATAAGACAGAGTAAGAAGGGTTGGGCCAGTGCCTGATGCCCTATGGTCAGGTAAGATGGTAACATCCCCATTAATCCTACCTCTAATTCCTGAATGCTCACATTTCAGGGTTAGAAATGCCCTGAGTGGCCATAGAAAGGCAGCAGAGGGTGATAGATAAGAGTACAGCTGGAGCCTCAGCTGTCCTGGAAAGTACTCTTGACTTTTTTTCCTGGGAGCCATGTGGCTTTGGGAAAGTCATTTAACATCTCAGTGTTTACTTTTATACAATGAGTGCATAATGGCATCTACTTCACAGGATTGTTGGGAAGATGGAGTGAGTACTTGGCATAGTTTGTGCAACAGAATAAGGTCTGAATAAATGTAGCTGTTATTATCGTTATCCTGTTGTTTCTTTTATTTTTTATTTTATTTTATTTTATTTTATTATGTTATTGTGGGGTACAGTTAGGGGTTAGGCATACAAAAATATTTCGTTCAGGTACCCTTGTTGATAAGAGGTGTCTCCCCATCCTCAGATAGATACCCACCACCATTAATAGAGTTCTTATAGAGTTGTTGTTCTTTCACTTTTTTTTTTTTTGTCTTTCTTTTGGTTTTGGGGTTGGTTCATGTGTGTTTTATTCCTTCTCCTGTACTCTTGTGAAGAACGTTGTTCTTTTTTCCTTTTCTTCTGTGTTTAGTACTTTCTTAAGAATTTCATGTAGGGGTGGTCTGGTGGCAGCACAGGTTATTAGAGATTGGATATCTGGGAAAGATTTTAATTCTCCCTCACTGATGAAGCTTACCTTGGCTGGGTAGGCTATCCTTGGCTGAAATTGTTTGTCTTTTAGGACTTTAAAGATAGGGCTCCACGCTCTCCTAGCCTGCAGGGTTTCTGTAGATAAATCTGCTCCTACCCTATTTGGTCTTCCATGGTAGGTGATCTGGCCTTTTTCTCTTGCTAAGGCCTGCCATCTTTTTAAAACAATTATTATAATTATATTCTAACACTGAATTATTAAAACAAAAATTGAAAACTGTTTACATGGGTGAAGATTTTCAAATGAGACCTTCATTCTAGGGAGATTTCTGTGTGGTCTTTCTTTGGGTAAACCCAGGCATCTGTATCTTCATATACTCATATATTTTGACAGGGAGGCAAAGCACAACTAGTTAAATATATGCTTTGAGTGTTAACTGGGGGAATTAAAACATTATATTTAATCTCTCTCTTTTGAGGAATGTCCTATAGTTTCCTGTCCAAAAGTCCCTCCCCTCCCCTTTTTTTTGAGAAAGCAGGATTTATTAAGAGGACAGAAAAGCTCCCACAGTGGGAGGGGATCCAAAGGGGTTGCCCCCAAAGCCCTTTTTTGTAGTCACCAAATTCCTCAAAAAGAGGAGAGGATTTGGATGGGAGTTCTGTTTCATTTCTGTTGCTGTTTTAAAACTGCTTTATTGAAATAGTATATACTTTTCATTTGGTCCATCTATTTGAAGTGTACAATTTCATGATTTTTAGTGTACTTACAGAGTTATACAACTAATAATGGCAACAACCTAATTTTAGAACATTTTCATTATCTTACAAGGTAAATTTGTACCTATTAGAAGTAACTCCCAATTCTTTTCCCCTTACTTTCCTACTCTACAGGACATGCAACTACTAATATACTTTTTGATTATAGATATTTTTCATTTTAGATATTGTATGTAAATAATATCATATAATAGTAGTATTTTATGACTTTACCTGTCATTTACCATATTTTTCAGGTTTGTACACATTATAGCATGTATTAGTACTGCATTACTTTTTATTGTAAAACATCCTCCCACCATAGCACAATTTGTTTACTTGTTCATTAGTTGATGAACATTTCATTTTTTTTCACTTTTTGGCCATTATGAATAATGCTGCCATAAACATTTATGTACAAGTTTTTAAAAAAACAATTTTAATTTTAAAGATGTAGGGTGCAATTCTTGGTTAGGTATACAAATGTTCATTATTCAAGTACCCTTGTTGATGAGGTGTGTCTCTCCCCCCTTCCCACCCCCGGCAGTTTCCACAAGTACAAGTTTTTGTGTGGACATATACTTTTACTTGTATTCCATAGATGTAAAGGATGAGAACTGTTGGATTATATGATAACTCTGTTTTACATGTTCAGGAACTGACAAACTGTTCTCAAAAAAGTGGTTGCTTCATTTTATATTTCCACCAACACATATGAGTGCCAATTTCTCCACATCCTCACCAACACTTGGTGTTTTGTGTCTTGTATATCATAGTGATTATAATGGATGTGAGTTGGTTTTTCATTGTGGTTTTGGTTTGAATTTCCCTAATGCTTAAGGAGGTTGAGAATATTTGTATTTGCATATGAATAATTTGCATATCTTATTTGGAGATATGTCTAGTTACATGCTTTGCACAGGTTTTAATTGGGTTGCCTTTTATAGTTTAGTGGTAAGTGTTCCTTATATATTCTGGATATTAGACCCTTTTCAGACATATGATTTACAAATATTTTAACCTACTCTGCTGATTGTCTTTTCATTTTGTTGACGGTGTCATTTGAAACAGTTTTACATTTTGAAATCTTATCAGTCTTTGTCTATTTAATTTTCTTGGCTTCTTCATTAAGTATCAATTGACTTATTTATGGATGCTCAATTCTATTTCATTTATCTATACGAATAAGCTATTGCCAGTAGCACATTTTCTTGATTACAATAGTTTTATAGTTAATTTTTAAATTGCCAGGTGTGAGTCCTCCAACTTTGTTCTTAACCAAAATTGTTTTGGACATTCTGAATCATTTTTATTTTCATATGCTCTCTTTCTGGCTCTTATCCTGTGAGCACTTGAGAAGAATGTATATTGTGCTGTTTTGCAGTTACTGATCGATAGTTTTTGTTTTAGTCTTCAATATCTGTGTTAATTTTTTTCCTCAGGTATTCTTTTATTGGAAGTTGTATACTTAAATCTTTAACAATTGTTGCTGAATTTTCTACTTTTCCCTTCAATTTTGATTTTTTAAAAATTTTGGGTGACATGTGGTTCTGTTCTTAGATGCATGTATATTTATACTTTTTATATCTTCCTGATAGACATCTCAGCTTATTGATGTCCACATGACATATATCATTTCAGTCCTTTCACTTTGAAGTGATTTGTAGCTTTGAGAATGATGTATGTCTTCTGTTAACACATTTAAATATTATTGTTCAAAGCTAACTTTTTCTCTCAATAATTACTGTTGTTAATTTAATCCTAGTGAAATTATACCTTGTTTATAGTCTTTCCTATTTTTATATTTTTAATTTTCACACAGAATAGGTATCATAACTTGTTTAATAATAAAATAATGTCATTTTACACCTCATATGTTAGTAATTTAAACAATTTCTTACTTCACTAAATTGAATTTTAAATGAAAGAATAGCAATTATTTAACATTAAGCAATGTATATTTATATCTAAAATGTAATTATATTTTACAGTATAAACACATGGGTTCTGATACAGCTGTTGTCACTCAAAAAATATTCCAATTGATAGGATTGACAAATGCTGTAAGTGCTTGCTTCTTAGTACTTTTGTACTTTTTATATTAGTAAAACAATTTGCATACCTGCTTATATAATACTGCCTGAATACACATGTTGTATGATCAAAGGACAATTAAGTTTCAGTTTCTTATCTGTAAAGTTGGACTAATAATTCCTTAACTTAATTAGGTATATGCCTAGTTAAGTTAGTGTAAGAATTAAATTAAATTAAAGCATTTAGCATGGAGCTTGCTTAAGTGTAAGCATTTTATTTATTTGTCTTTTAAAAGTATTTATTTTATTTTGTTTTAAAGATGTGGGGTACAATTCAGTGTTAGGTATACAAATGTTCATTATTCGGGTACCCTTGTTGGTGAGGTGTGCCCCTCCTTCCCCAGGCAGATTCCCACTACTGCCAATCCCGCTTCCGCACCCCCCTCCCAGCAGTTTCCCACTACTGCCAATCCTTTTCTTACAGTATTACGGTAATTGTTCAAGGTTGGCTTATGAGTGAGAACATGTGATACTCAGTTCTTTGTTTCTGTGAAAGATCGCTCAGTATTATAGATTAAGTCCATCCAGTGCAAACATTTTAAAATGTCAAGTATTACTTGCCTTACTAATACCATTTATTACCTATGAATATACTTTAAAAGATTCAATCCAGACTTACAGTTTAGTTGTTTCATATTTGTAATCAACTCATTTTCATACATATGTATCAAACCAATTTAAACTGTGATGTTTGAACATATTTTGTTTTCTATTTTAGATTTTTACTTCATTTAATATTACAATTATTCTATCATCATTGGAATATTGGATAGATGAAAATAAAATTCTAACCAATGAAGATGCTAATAAATTATTACACAACTTTTTAAAATGGAAGAGATCTTATCTTGTTTTACGTCCTCATGATGTGGCATTTTTATTTGTGTAAGCATACGTGGGCATTACAAAAGCTTATATGAAGAAAGTGTATCCAATTTGACCCAATTTCTGACAGGTGACAGGCCTGGAGGGAAACAAAAACAAAACAACTTTTGTCTTTTTTTCTTGACAAACACCACGTAAATGTTATTTTTTACACCACAGTATTTATATTAGACTTTATTTATTGGTTTAGTGTTAATACTCTTTCAATCTTGTTACCATATTTCTTCTTACTGTGGAGTGTATGCTGCAACCCGAGTGTCTCTAATTATGCATAAAATATTGACAATATCTGAAAAAGCATATCTGTAGTCTATAAATATAGTAATTTATCCTTCTTCTTATGATTTGTTATAAAATAAAAAAGAAAACAAATAAATGAAAACATTATTGTATATTTTAATACCTCTAACTTAATATAGCCACCTTGTTTGTGCTTATGGTTTTTAGTATGTAAGCTTCTTTTTCTATTTTATAGACTCTTTGTTCAGATTTCTATGTGTATAAGTATTTATATATACCATATTATATAATAAAATTATAAAGACATAATTTTTAAATGTTAATCTTTTTTATCCTCTCTCTCATAATTTTGTTTGATTAAAGGAGATTTTAGTCTAACTTTTCCCAGTTATCAACTGCATTGCCTTAACTTTTTAATTTTGAAGGGTTTTATTTATTTTTATCATTTTATTTTGGGAAATTTTCTTATTTTGATTATTTTTAAATGGCATAAAAATGAACCTTCATTATGTTATACAAAGCCATGTGCTACTACATTTTTTTTAAAAAATTTATTTTATTGTTTTCAAAAGAAGAACATTTAGTCACATTCTATGTTATCTTACAGTATTGTTGGGAGGAAATATTGATGAGCTTAATATAAATGTGTAAAACTAAAATGTGACTTATACTAATTCAGTATTAATTGTGCTTATCTTTACAATATATAATTATTATTTATTTTTAATTTAAGTTACAGAGAAAATTCAAACTACGTTGGTGCAACCTTTCAAGGGAAGATGTGTGATAGAAACTATGCAGGTGGTGTTGTTCTGGTATGGTAAGGTTTAATATGCTTGGCTAAAACTTATATAGAGAATGCTATGTAGATTAATGTGCAGTTAAAGATTTCCTAGTTTTATGTAATGCATATTAAAATTTGCATTATTTTAAAAATTATTTTTCCTGCTGCTGTAGAAGTGAGAATACTGAACTCACTGCATATAAAAGTTTTACAATTTTCTCTTAGGAGTTGAAGATATCCTTTTTATGAAGTTAAGGTAGTGATTTATTTTAGTGTTATTTTAAAACATTGATACGTTTTTCATAGTCCTAATTTTTAATTTAAAGCTTAGATATTGTACATTTTAAAAATTATGTAGCTAACATAATTATGAACCAAGTTAAAATAAAACATTTGAAACTATCAGTCACCTTAAATTCATACAGCATAAGTAAAGAATAACAGAACCGGGTGCCCTAATTGACACTACTTATCTTAGTAGAAAATTTTAGTGTATTACAATCTAATATTTTTTGCCACTATATCATAGCATTATCATTTTTCTGACAAATTGAACTTTTTGTCTTAATTTGTGTATTTGTATAATTCTGCTGGAGTTTGAGAGACAAAACAGGAGACTGTGGTTTCAGTGAACAAGTAAAGTTAATTGAAGATACAAAGAAATGATTAAACTAAATGGAGCCAAAATTGTATTTTATATTCATAGAACAAGTTTGGAAAATGTAGTTTATATATATTGGCAAGCAATTTACCTAGTATCAAAAGCTAGAATTTGGTTGATTTGCTTAAACTGCCACGTGCAACACTAAAAACTCATCAGACTCTCATAGGGAGCAAAGTCTTCACTGATTAACGAAGAAAGCGGAACTTATTCTCTCTAGAGTCAGGCTAGCTACCAAGAGAAAGAAGTGCCATAGTTTACTGGCAGTGTGGACTCTAGGGCAGAGAAAAATGATCTTTTTAATGGGAGAAGCAATTGGAGAAAAGCTTTTCTAGGATTCTTTCTTATTTCCCATACTTATTTTGGGTAATCCTTGCCTTGTTTTTTCCCTGGAAAAATCAGCAGTAGTCAGTGTCCACAAGAGTGAGATGTTGAAGAAAATAATTGAAGTTCTGCTCTCTGATAGTCAAATACCCTCCACCCTCTCTACTTAATCCTCTAGGACTGTAAATTGCAATTTGGGGACTATAGCCTTCTGGTATTACTCTGTCCTAAATGTTCATACATGAAACCACAACTCAGGTAGTTTTTGGTTGAGTAGAAGCAAGTGAGAACAATCATCATATAATTGTTTTATTTTAAAATATTTAATTGACGAACATTGTATATATTCAAAAGGTACAATGTGATGATTATGCATTAATTTGATTGTAATTACCACAATCAAATTAATTAACACATTCATCACCAACTATACTAACTTTGTATGTGTGGGTGGGTGGAGTGCTGAGGATTCTTAAAATCTGCTATCTTATCCAATTTCAAATAAACAATAGAGTATTACTAACCATAGTCATCATATTATTGATGTTAGATCAATACATTAGATCCCCAGAACTTACCATTCTTACAACTGAAAGTCTGAATCCTTTGAGGAACAGTTTCCCAATCCCTGCCCCCCAGCCTCTGGCAACTCTAGTTCTACACTCAGCTTGTATGAGTTTGACTTTTTCAGATTCCACAAATAACTGAAATCTTATACCATTTGTTTTTCTATTTCACTTAGCATAGCAGATGATTTTAGATGTCTGCAGCTGTTTGCCCTGAGACTTTAACTCATCAGCTCACCTGTTGTTAAACTCGCAAAGACTGACACAAGTTAGGGCTTGACCTCAAGGATTTTATCCATTGCATATTATCAGATATATTATCTGTTGACCTCACATATAGATAGAGACAGATAGAGTTATAGACATAAATGTAGATATAGATATATAGATATATAAATATAGATTTTTTTCACGAACTGAGCTATTTAGATGATGAAGGAAATTTTCCTCAGAAGAAAACACACTAAGCAATATACCACTTCAAGCAGAAGTACTGATATTTATAAACCAGGAACTTCAAACAAAATAAAGTTTAAGATAACATAGGAAAGGACTAGTTGGAAATATTAAGTGTGGACAATATAATAATTATAATAATTTATGTCAAAGATAGTATTGATACATATAAAATATAAATTATCAAAATGGAAAATCTGAATTAGGACTCCCAGAAGACATCAGAAAAATTATAGGCAAGGTATAAGAAAAAATTTTTAAATAATGGGGAATACTGTAGATGTATATAACATTAAAATGTAATCGAAAATTTATCTTTTAATAGATAAATTTGAAATTTAGACAAATAGTACATTGTTACTAGAAACTCATAATTTACTAAAACTTACACAAGAAGAACTAGAAATCTGGAGTATCACTAAATAGTTGAAAATATTTATTATTTTAAAATTTTACCAAGGGCCGGGCTTGGTGGCTCAGCCTATAATCCTAGCACTTTGGGAGGTCGAGGTGAGTGGATTGCCTGAGCCCGCGGGTTCAAGACCCTCCTGGGCAACTTGGCGAGACCTCATCTCTACAATAAATCAAAAATTATCCAGGTGTGAAAGCGCGTGCCTGTAGTTCCAGCTACTTGGAAGACTGAGGCAGAAGGATAGCCAGAGCCCAGCAAGTCGAGGCTGCACTGGCCGGGAGCAGCCACTGCACTCCAATCTGGGCGACAGAGTGAGACTCCAACTCAAAAAATAAAATAAAATAAAATAAAATAAAATTTTACAAAGGAGAAAAAAACCCAATATTTTTAGTGCCATATGCTGCACAATTTTGAGAAGATCAGTTATTTCATTCTCATACATTTATAGAGAATAGAAAAAACATATTCCACAATTCTAGAGGCCAGAATAATAACAATGTTGATTGAGGATGTTATACAAAAGGAAATTAGAGACCCGTTGGATCACAGTAATAGAGAAGGAAAGAAAAGGTGAGAATACTAATCAACTGAATCCTGCAGTCTATAAAGATACTTGCACATGACCAAGGTGATTCTATTCAAATAAAGAAGGCTCATTAAATCTTAGAAAACCTACTAACCTCTATTAACTTAAATAATGTTATAATATTACTTATATTAGTAATATTTACAAACAAAAGTTACATTAGAGAATGTGTTAAAAATTGATGAGGTGTGGAGTAGACTATTTTAGCTAGGATGGTCAGAGAAAGACTTTGAGGACGGGATATTTAAGAGAAGCCATGCATGGTGTGAGACAGATCACCATGGTAAGGTCTAGGAAATTAGATCCTGTGCGAAAGACCATTAAGTTTAAAGATTTTCAAATAGAACTATTATGATCAGAAGGGTTGTGAAAATACTAAGATTGTAAAAGAGTAAGCAAGTCTAACTATGTGTGACCTTAAAAATCTTGGTAAAGAGTTTTGGATTTTATTCTCATTACAATAAAAGACACTGGAACTTTTTAAGCTTGAGAGAAACATTTATCTAGTTGCCCTATAGAAAAGTCATAGTAGACAGGAAAGGATCAAAGCAAGACCAATTTCAAGCGAATGACATACATTTGTATTTTATTCTTGGAGAAGTAGATTTTATCTGGAATATACTGTGACAATGGAACATCTAGGCCTTGCTAACTTACTGGATTGATAGCACACATGATGGAAAAACAACGGTTATGCCTAAGCTCTGTCTTGAAAAACTATACAGAGAAAATGTGGCAGACTTTGGACAGGGAGGGAGAAATGGAAGGGTAGAAGATGAATTTTATTTTGAACCTGGACCTGCAAAGCTTGAGAACTACCTGTGATGATTAATTTTATGTGTCCATTTGGAGGTTATTTTTAAATGAGATTAACACTGAAATAAGTGAACTTTGAGTAGATTGTTCTCTTATGATGTGGGTGGGCCTCATTCCATTAGCTGAAGGTCTGAATAGAACAAAAAGACCATCTTCCCTGAGAAAGAATTTCTCAAGAAGATTGCTTTTGGACTTCATCTACATCATCAAGGTTTTCTAGATCTTCAGCCTGTTTGCCTTTAGAATGGAAGTGTACCCTCAGCTCCACTGGGTTTCCAGCCTGCTGGCCTGCACTGTGCATTTTGTACTTGCCAGCCTTCATAATCATTATCACATGAGCCAATTCTAATATAATATAAACCAATCTCTTTCTCTCTCCCCCCCCCCCCCCACACACACACACGCTGCCTATAATTTTATTCTCTTGAAACCATGACAATACAGATTTTGGTACTAAGGGTGGTTATAAAATAACAGAATCTTGAGGATGAATCTTCTAAATTGATTCTGGGGCTTCTGAAATTGGCTCTCAAATATGATCGGATTTGAAGACACTAATAACTCTAATTCCAGTGATAAATAGAAGATTAATAGTTCATGGCATAATTTAGCTATAGAGATATGCAAAATATCACCATTGCATATCCTAATAAAATACTTCTAATAAACAATTTTGAAGGAGCAAAGGTCTGAGTAACAATGCATGCCATAATTTAAAATTATCATTAATTGTCATCAAATGAATGAATATAATGATATTGCCTGGTTGCTCCTGATGTCTCTGACAAAGTGGGAAAAGAAAATAATGAGCTCAGGAGTTCAAATTCCCAGCTCAAGTGCCATATAAATGGCGTGAAAATTTCTAAGTCTTCCCTGAAAGAGACTTTATCTTATATAGCCACATGGCTGAGATTGCTAAAAACCAAACCCAGAGTCTCATCTTGTGAATGACTAAATTGCAACACAAACTGGATATCCAAGCTTGCAGAGTGTTTATTGTTAAAGTGAGGGCATTGGCTGGGAAGAAATGGGGTCCTGACAATTATAAAGAGATTTGTGGAATGACCATTATGAAACTGGGGATATTGAGTGCCTAAGTTTTGATGAGTCCTATACCAAAGAGCAGTAGAATATTAATGTAGAGTAGTTACCAAAATAAATAAATAATAATATGATAAATAAAGACAATATAAATAATATAAAATGATTGAGATCTTACAGACAATAATCTCTGACCATTACCAATTTAAATTGTAACCAAATAATCACTTGAAAATCTCTAAAGTTTTGAATATAAATAATGAGAAAATATAATTCATTTTGAGGTAAAAAACATTAAAACTGCAGCATTCTAAACTATGGGATTCCAAAAAGGCAGAGCTGAGCATTCTATAAATGTTTCTTGAGTTATATTTATAATTTAATATATAAATTAAAATGGTTTGAATGTAGATCATCTCACTCCATCTCTGAAAGGCATGTAGATGATGAGTTGCGCTAGCAGACTCTAGAAAGTAGGAAATAATAAAAAAAGACTATCTGTGAAATGCAAAATTTATGTATAATGAAGAAAATAATCAAAACCCAAATTATTTGAAGACAGGCAAATATATAACAACCAAGCAAAACTAATACCTTCAAAAAAGTAAAAACATCAAATTATGCAAATACTTACTGACAAGAAGGACTTAATCACCACAGTTCATACATATCTTAAAAATATAAAAAAGATTAGTCTCAACTAATTAATGGCAATAAAAATGGATGATATTTTATGAATAATAAAATTTATCAAATGAGTAGAAAAGAAAACCTAAATAGCTATTGATCTTTTGGAGTCATTGAATCTATAATGAAAACTTAAAAACAAGCATAAATGGCCAGGTGCAGTGGCTCAAGCCTGTAATCCCAGCACTTTGGGAGGCCGAGGTGAGGGGATTGCCTGAGCCCACGGCTTCGAGAACAGCCTGGGCAACTTGGCGAGACCTCATCTCTACAATAAATAAAAAAATTAGATGGGTGTGTAGTTCTGGCTACTTGGAAGACTGAGGTGAAAGAATTGCCTGAGCCCTGCAGGTCGATGCTGGGGTGGTCGTGAGCGTGTCACCGCACTATAGCCTGGGTGACAGAGTGAGACTCCAACTCAGAGAAACCAAAAAAACAAACAAACAAACAAAAAATACCCAAACAAACAAACAAAAGTTCTAGACCCAGGTGACCTCCTTAAAAATGGTTCCGAAATATTTAATACTAATAAATTCTTTCAGGGATTATAAATGGGGGGACTAATTCTCACCTTGTTTTATGATTTGAGAATTATGCTAAGTATATGTTAGCAAAGAGAATTCTGCAATATATCAAAGGAATGCCACATTGTGTGCAAGTAGGAATTATTCTAGGAATGCTAGGTTAGTTCTATATTTGAAAATTAATAATTATAATCTACATTTTAAAATAAATCATAGATGCAGAAAAAAACATTTGATAAAATTTAGAACCCATTCATGACACACACAAAAAAGAAAACAGTCAGCAAACTGGACATAAAAAAGGCACCATCAGGAAACTTTTGCCCACTCTAAGGTCATGAAACTATTTTTTTATATCTTCAAATTTTCCATTTTGTGTGAAATAGGAGTCAGAATTATTTAGTTCACATTGGATAGCCAATTGCTCCATGACAATTAATTAACAGATTAATAATAAACTAGTAATAAATAATAAATACAGTGATGCCTTTGTTATATAAACCAGCCAATCATATTTCTGACCTCTTTCTGGAATCTTTATTGACTTTCGATCTGATTATATGTCCTTCCACCAACACCACATTGTCATTTAATAGTAATAATGACTAATGTTAAGAATCTTTATCATAATGACTATAAATTTATAGTAAATAATAAAAAATGTAATGTAAACCCTACTAGTCTGTTATTTTTCAAGTCTGTTTTAGGTATTCTAAGTTCTCTGCGTTTCCATTTTAAAATCATTTCTGTCAAAAAAATTAAACAAAACTTGGATATATGCGAAAGAGATTATTGGGTGTTCTTTCAGTGCTGTTCTGGACTTGACTTTCTATTCATGGGGCTGTTTTACAAATATAGGGACAGAGGTTAGTATATAGATTTTTGTTTGGTATCTATGCAAATAATTCCTGTCTAGTGGACCAGATAACCCACATATTATAATTTACTCTTATCTAAGACATTAACCAGTTTTGTATTTAACCTTGCAATCCCACTCTAACATTTCTTTATTAATATAATCTTAGCATCTCAAATGCTCTCTGAAATGGTTTTAACATCTTGATGGTTCCCTGATTAATTAATGAGTTGAATGAATAAAATTTGACATGTGTTCATTAAAGAACAAAAAATCATAAATAGAATCTTAATTCTTAAAATTAGAGACAGGAAATTTTTTCATAGCTTACATGGCAGTCACCTTTATAGAAATTAATCATGTGTTGCACAACAAAAGAAGTTTCAACAAATACTAACCCCTTTGCAAATTTTTCAGTCTGGTGATTGGCATGTAAGAAGCCTAATAAATGCTAATTTATTTTTCTTATTATTATTCCTAGTTTCTCTCTCTGTCTCTGAAAGCAGATGGTATATTCAAATGTGGATTTGATAAATTAACTATTTATCAATGTATTTGCAAGGTGTAGGGGCTTCACAGAATCTCAGCACTAGTAATATAGAAATTTAATTGTCACCCGGGCTTGAGGGAGAAACCAGTGTCATTTTATCAGGGTCACAAACAGAAGGTGACCTCCCATTGAGGGTCCAAGAACTCTTGCAATGATGGTAGTTAATACCTCATTTATTATCATCTCATTTTCTCCTCCTCGTTAGAATAAATCAAGGTAAAATCAGGAGACAAAGGAACCCTCCAACATAATCCATTTTTGTCATCCTCTTGGGCTAGAAAGTAAGGTGAAAATGATGGCAAGTTGATTTAGAGAGGTAAGCAGAAGAAACCAAAATGTATGCCTGGGAAAATATCTTGAAGTGCAGTCATCAAAATGTTATTAGATATATTTGAAGAGGCAGTGTGATTCACAGATTTTTCTCAAAAATTATTTTGTAGTAAGATAAAAAATGTGCTATAATAAGCAACTTGGTCTTATAAAAAGATAAATTATAAAGATATTCTAGTTTTGAAAATAAAGTTTACACAACTGTGGAAAGTCAAGATTCTTATCATTAGTCATTATTACTATAATATTAATTTATTCAATGGGTTAATTCATGAGTTTAAAAAACATGTATGATATGGTTATATAAAATATCATCTCCAAAGAATCAAATTATTTTTATTTAACTTTTAAAAATTTAAAATTATTACAGGCCCATAGTAGTTGTATATATTTGTGTGGTATCTGCAGTGTTTTAATACAGGCACACAGTGTGTAATGATCAAATCAGGGTAATTGACATATCTATCACCTCAAGCATGTATCATTTCTTTGTATTAGGAGCATTCCAATTTCACTCTGTTAGTTATTTTAAAATATAAATTAAGCTACCATTAACTATAGTCATCCTATTGTGCTACCAAATATTAGATTTTACTCATCTAAATATATTTTTGTATTTATTTATTTGTTTGAATAGGAGTCTCATTCTTTTGCCAAGGCTGGTGTGCAGTGACACACTCAAGATCACCCCAGCGTCGACCTGTTGGGTTCTGGCAATCCTTTTGCCTCAGCCTTCCAAGTAGCTGGAACTACAGGCGTGTGCTACCATGCCCAGCTAATTTTTTATTTATTATAGAGACGAGGTCTTGCAAGTTGCCTGGGCTGGTCTCAAACCCAAAGGCTTAGGCAATCCACTTGCCTCAGCCTCCCAAAGTGTTGTGATTATAGCCTGAGCCACCAAGCCTGGCCTATTTTTGTATTTATTAATCATCCATACTTTATCCCCCTTTCCTCAATACCCTTCTCAACCTCTAGTTACCGTCATATTATAAATTAACATAACCTATTTATAACTTGACACTACATGTGTCTATGTGTTTTGTCTTTAAAGATTGTCTTTTTTCAATACAAATATGACCACAACTATTGTAAGCAAGTTGCAACTTGTCATTAATAAGTTCCTGGAGCAAAGTTTTCCTTAGTCTGATTTCATCAAAGGAGTCATCCATTACATTTTAGTAAAATTTCAGATTTTATTTTTTATAATTTTAGTATATTTAAAATGATACCTGTATCATATGAGTTAGGCCGACATGGATGGTGCTTCTGTGGATAACACAGTAGACACCTCTATTCCATTTTATCATGTGACATATAGTAATAACAATATTCTTTCACTAAACTGAATACCTCCCAAGTCTTGTGCATGTACATTTATGTTTTGTTTTTTCTAGCACCCAAGAACCATGAGTCTGGAATCACTTTCAGTAATTTTAGCTCAATTACTGAGCCTTAGTATGGGAATCCCTTATGATGATGTTAACAAATGCCATTGCTCAGGAGCTGTCTGCATAATGAACCCAGAAGCAATGTAAGATGTTTGACTTTTATACTTTACATATAAGTTTCTTTTAAGATACCTTAGGTATATTTAGTTAAGAAAGTTTAAACTGTTAAAGTAAATAATAATGGCTGGATATTGGCTGTCACCAATGACCTCAGGCCAAAATATATATCCCAATGCCCATGATGCTCATCTATTTCGGTATCTCTTGTCATACCTACTTTCTCATATGTAATCTTACATTTATCACTATGTTTACTTGTATACTTTTATAATTTGATGCATAATATGATAAGCCAAATAGGCTTGGTTGAGATCACTACGCAAAAATGATTTATTAGTAATAACTGGTCTCCATGGATCTCCAGGGATTCTACCCTGACTCAGCCTGAAATCATGGCAACTATTGATTTTAGATTTGCCACCACTCAACTTTTTCTTTGTCATGAAATAAGGTCTTTTGCAGTATCCTTATCAGGCCTCAAAGACCTAGTGAATTTGTTTGCTGTTATTATCATTGTTCTCAAAGTACATTATGCAATTTTATTGAAATGGGACCAAATAACAAAAGAATTTAGAGAAACTATCCAGTCAGTCATTGGAACCAGCCTCTTATCTTGTCATTGGACAACTATTGACGATATTCTCTGCTTCTCAGATGTCTTAGAGAATCAAGCCCCATTGTCTGCAGCAGCAAATATCTCATTTTTTTCATTCCTTCACTCCTGCTGCCACAATCACTTACTAAAAATATTTGTATTCCAGTTCTTATCTCAGGCTCTGATTTGGGGGATAACTCATACTAAAATATTTATTCCAAAGTGACTTTAAAAAACAAACCTTTATGAAATGATTGTGGACCCCATATCAATAAATGATCTGATGACAACAAGGAGCCAGGATACTTGGCAGAAGGAAATGTTAAGAGATTGCATTGCGGTAGATCAAGGCTGTGATGCAAGATGCTGTGTTCTTTGGTTCTTGTGATCACTAAAATACAATGACTCTAAAAATATTCCTGGTAGATTAGGTATACCTCATAGATTAGGTACATGTAGAATCTCTGGTAAGTATCCGTAAGAGAATTGCAGTGTAGACATGCAGTTCTGTTGCGGCTTCTTCTGGTGGACTACTGGGTTCTTGCAGACTTGAGTACCCAGGAAATAATAAGTTGCTATGTTGCTGAAGTTGACCATGTTCTTAATAACTGGGGGATTTTCAGATCTACAGAAATGTAAGATCAAGCCAACATATCAATCTATCTAATGACCAAAGTGGTATATCTGGGAAGAGGTAAAAGATATTAGCAGATCCAGACAGTGCAAGTAAATAACAGAAAACAGGGCTTTTTTTTCTAGATTTTTAATGTGAAAATTCAAATAATTGATTTTAAACCTTTTTTCTTTTTGTTTAAGCACTTTAAAGCCATGCATTTCTCTCTAGCCATAGCTTCAATTACACATTTCACATTCTTGATATTTTGTGTTTCATTTTCTGTTCATTGAAATATTTTCTTTCTTTTTTTTTTAAGATGTGGGGTACAATTCAGGATTAGGTATAATGCAAACGTTGATTATGCAGGTACCCTTGTTGATGAGGTGTGTCCCTCTTTCCCCTAGCAATTTCCTTCAATTGCCAATCTCACCTCTCCTCCCCTGACAGTTTCCCACTACTGTCAGACCCTTTCTTATAGTATTATGATAATTGTTCAAGGTCCACTTATGAGTGAGAACATGTGGTACTCTGTTCTTTGTTTCTGTGATAGATCACTGAGTATGATCGACTCTAAATTCATCCAACTTGCTGCAAAGTTCATGTGTTTGTCTTTCTTTGTGGCTGCATAATATTCCATTGTGTATATGTACCACATTTAAAAAATTCAGTCCAGCTTCGATGGGCAGCATGGTTAGTTCCATGTTTTTGCTATTGTGAATAGAGCTGCAACAAACATACGTGTGCAGGTATCTTTTTTTGGAGAATGATTTGAGTTCCTCTGGGTATATTCCCAATAGGGGGATTGCTGGGTCATGTGGAAGGTCAATTTCTAGTTCTTTCAGAAATCTCCACACTGTCTTTCAAAGAGGTTGCACTAGTTTGCATTCCCACCAGCAGTGTAGAAGTGTTCCTTTTTCTCCGCATCCTCGCCAGCATCTGTTGTAGGTGATATCCCAATGTGGTTTTGATTAGCATTTCTCTGATGATTAGTGAGGCTGAGCACATCATAGATGTTAGGTTTTGTAAGATATACAGTTGGCAAATATTTTTTTTTCCATTCTGTGGGCTGTCTCCCTGCTCTCTTGATGATTTCCTTTGCATTGCAGAAGCTCCTCAGTTTGATGAGGTCCCACATGTATATCTTATTTCTTATGGTATTGGTACTCAGGGTTCTGATCCGAAATTGGTTGCCAGTTCCAATTTCCATAAGTGTCTTCTGTGTTTTCTAAGATTCTTATAGTTCGAGGTTTTATGTTTAGTTCTGTGATCCATTTAGAGTTAATTTTTGTATATGGTGATAGGTAGGGGTCCTGTTTCAGTCTTCTGCATGTGATCAGCCAGTCTTCCCAGCACCATTTACTGAATAGATTCTCCTCTCCCCAGTGGTTGTTGTTGGAAGCTTTGTCAAAGATGAGTTAGTTGAGAAATTGAGCCTTTTTTTCTAGAATCTCTGTCCTGTTCCATTGGTCTATATGCCTGTTCTTGTGCCAATACCAGGCTGTTTTGATTACTATAGCATTATAGTAAAGTTTGAAGTCTGGAAGTGTGATTCCTCCTGCTTTGTTTCTTTTGCTGAGGATTGTTTTGGCTATTAGTGGTCGTTTATGTTTCCATATGAATTTCTGTATTGTCATTTCCAGGTCTGAGAGGAATAGTTGAAATATTTTCCAATTTTCTTTGTGATTATTTCTTTACTAGCTATTTTAGAAGTATATCAGTTGATTTTCAAATATTTGTAGATTTCCTAAATAAATTGTTACCTGATTTAATACCTGTTGTGGTCCAATAGTATACTTTTTAGATATCCATCTTTTAGGCCATGAAACTTATTGAATAACAGTGTTTATTTTTATGTTATTTTGTTTTTCATTTTTAATCAATCTCTTCATGATGTACAAGTGCATACTTCATAACTGAATGTGAGAGTATATGTTCAGTTGCTGCTTTTGTTTTTAGTTAGTAAGTAAGATGCCTGGAATAATTTCTTTAAAATTATATTTTCATTCGTTTTATTAATTTCCTGCTTCTTTAAAAATGAATTAAATGTTATATGCATGTTTTGTTTAGAAAGATTTTTTAAAAATTTTCTACCTCACTGTAATGAGAACATTGCATTATTTTGTCAATGCTTTGCATTTTTGTGGCAAAGAAATAAATGTTTAAAATCATGAAATATGATTAACAAAGCAATATACTGATTGAGAAGTGTGTTTATTGGGACAAAGTTTTTATTTAGATTTTGCTGCAAGTTAGAGAAAACCCAAAGGAATAATTACTTAAAATGAAGAAATTTTGTATTTTTTGAGGAATCATCAATCTATTTATTGTGTGGCATTTCCCTGTATAATTTTATGCCACATTTCTACACAGGGCTCCTGATTCCCAAATCACCTCATAGTTTTGATGGAAATTATAAATACAACCAAAGCTGTAGTCACCAATAGGACAGAGGAGCATATAAAAACATGGTTATCCCGTTAATTTGTGGAACTTGAACTTATGGCTCACATTAAACCACATAGAGTGTTTATATGTGTTCACTCTAAACTTTATAAAAAACTAAGAAATGTAGGCATTATACAAGGAAGTCGTGTATTCAGCTAAAAATTGGAAGCTCTGTTATCAAGAAAAAAATGAGAGGATAGAGAATGGAAACATCCAGAAAAATCTGCGTGAAGATTCAAACTGCAAGTAAATCTCCAATTGGATGTAATAAATGATTGACATTTTACTTTCTAATGACAATGTTAATTTCATTACCAGAAAGTGTATATCTTATAACCTGAACTATTTTTTTTACACATGGTGAACATTATCTTGTATTGCCTGGTTCCCAGTAACACTAAAGTTCTGTCACTTTTTCTCTTTGGTTTCTGATAGTTAGATATTAATTATCTGAATTGTTGGCAATGAGATGATTTGGGGAATGAAAGCCACTGTGTAGAAATGTGGTGTAAAATTATACTGAGAAATGCCACACAATTAATAGATTGATGCTTTCTCAGATCTCTATATAATAGATCTATCATGAAATTCTGTCAAATCTATATACAATTGGTGCATTACATGTATTATACTCTCACAATTCTATGAGATAAACAATGCTTTTATCTTCATATTGCAAAGAGGAAACTGAATTACACATAATTTAAATACCCTTACAGGGAATACAACTTGTAAATGGCGTAACCAAGATCTAAACCCATGTGGTCTGACTGGCCACAGGGTCCACATTCTAAAACTTTATGTTACACTTTGTGAGGGGTAAGTTTTGGGTAAGAGGAATTAAGAGTTTAGGGAATTTAAGTGTTAGGTGCCTATGAGATAGGCTTAAGAAGAAACACTGAATAAAGCATTGAATATTGGACTATCAAGTTTAGGTGATAAGTTTGAATTAGAGCAACAAATATTGAAGTCATCAGGCACAAGTACTATTTGAAACTATGGAACTAGATAACATTGCCTATGAATAAATATAGACAAAGAAAGGAAGAGCATGGTTTCATTTGTTAATACAAGGGTGTCCCAATGTTTAGAAGTTGTGAAAGAGAAAGAAAGCAACAAATGAACCAGAAATAGAAAGTTTGGAAGGTCAAAGCTAAAATAAGAGAGAGCAGTTTCACAAATAAGTGTCATCTAAGAGCCAATAAAGCTTTATGGATTAATAACTTATTTCTACTAAAATATTTAAATTTTTGCACAACTGACTTTCCATGTACAGAAAATGAATGTTTTGACACTTGCAAAACTGAGTATTTGGTCTGTTGGGAAATGCTATTAAATAGCTATATTCTAAAGGTAGGCAGTTTGCAGACACTCTTACACAAAAATTTGAAGTTTGATGTATTTTTAGTCATTTCAGTGGTGTGAAGCTCTTTAGTAACTGCAGCGTGGAAGACTTTGTACACTTTATTTCAAAGCAGACGTCCCAGTGTCTTCGAAATCAGCCTCGCTTAGTTCCACATTACAAACAACAGCAAGCACAGTGTGGTAATAACGTGGTGGAGGAAGGTGAAGACTGTGACTGTGGTTCTGAAGAGGTTGGTACTCATTTGGAAGAATATGCACTGGAATTGCATCAAATATTATTCATAGTGTGACACTTCTATTTTCCTTTATTTATCAAAGTATTTTTTCTGCAAAGGCCTTAGGAAGGCACATAGGGATTATAACAAACTGACTAATGCATTTATGTGTATGGATTCAGTGATTTGTAGATCTACATGGATTTTTATGGATATACAGGTAATGTTACTTTTTATTCTAGTTTTATTGAGGTATAGTTGACAATTAAATATATTCAAGTTGCACAATTGATGATTGGAGAAGAGTATACATTGTGAAATACCCATCATCATTAAGCTAATTAACACATTTGTCACCTCACATAGCATTTTATTTCTTTTTTCTTTCTCTTTGTTTACTTTCTTTTTTATTTCTTTTCCTTTTTATCTTTCTCCTGTGAACATTTAAAATCTGCCTTGTAGCCATTGCCAGGTCATCACCGCCATTGCCTTGCTCTGGTGTGGCCATGTGCTCTCTGAGCCATGACTGTCACCATGCTTCCTGTTTTGGACCTCTTCCCTACCTTGGGGAGGTGAATCTCCTCTTTCTTTCTCTCTCTCTCATTTACTTTTTAAATAAACTATATTTTCTAATCTAAAAAAATTTTTAAATCTCTCTTTTTAGCAAATTTCAAGTACACAACACAATCCTGTTAGCTATAGTCTATTGTAGCATATTCGATCTCCAGAACGTATTCATCTTACAGAACTGAAACTTCACACCCCTTAGCAATCATACCCCTCCCCACAGACCCTGATAACCACCATTGTAGTCTCTCATAAAAGTAAATTTTAAGGCCACTGATCCTATAACTAAGTTGATACAGGTTTACTTTCTTCCTCTTGAGTGTATCCTTTCCTAGTATTTAAATCTAAAATTTAAACTTATTATTTAGCCAAAATTCCTATGCTATTCAGAGAGATAGAAATAAAGCTTTCATTATGGGGCAAAAAAACATAGGCGGCGCATTTTTTTAAAGATATTTTAATCCAGGTTACTATTTAAGAAAAAAAAGTTTTGGATTAACCTGGCATGGTGGCTCATGCCTATAATCCTAGCACTTAGGAGACTGAGGCAAGAGAATCGCTTAAACCCAGGAGTTTGACACTGGACAGGACAACACAGTGAGACCACATCTCTACTAACTAAATGAATAAATGAATGAATAAATAAATAAGTAGCCAGGTGTGGTGGTGTGTGCCTGTGGTCCCAACTACTTGGGAGGCTGAGGTGGCAGAATCACCCTGAGGTCTGAGGGTCAAGGCTGCAGTGAGTCATGATGGTGCTATTGCCCTCCAGCCTGAGTGAGAGTGAGACCTCAACTCAAAAAATAAATAAATAAATAATATATTTGGAACATACATGATCAAAGCTAGTTTTTCAAACACAGAACTCTTAGATAAAGTGGCTGGATTGCACGACGGTGGGGAAGGTAGAGCTAAAGAATGAAATGAGGGAGAAAATATATTGTGATTCATGATGAGTGACACAGACCTAGAAAATCAATGTGATTACTGCAATGCCTGAGGTCACTCGTGAGTACCCTCACCAACATGAAAAGAATGTTTCTAAATATTGATAAGTGTGATCTTGTTTTTAAAATTTATTTCCCATCACCCACTTGTTTGGTTTGGTTGGATTTGAATGGGAACATCTTGAAAATATCCACTAAAATTTGACAGTGATTTGTCTAAACTCTGTTGTGTTAAATACTTGAGTCTTAAACCACTGTGATGATACTTTCCCCTCTATAGTTCCAAATAGATAGCAATAGCAATGACATTTATTGGACAGAATTAGCTGTGAAAAGTACTGAAAATTCTGTGTGTTCTAGTATCCTGCTATAACTCATAGTAAGACTTCTGAAACCCCTGATTTATTTTTGCCAACTTATTGAAAAATTTCCCCCAATTAATCCTATCTCAAATTCTTGGGAATTTAAAGAATGTGAATGTGTGTGCGTGTGTGCGTGAGTGCTTGTGTGTGTGTGTGTATGATTGTATTATCTTTCTAACCTTCTCCTTTCTTATCTGTTGCTTTTTATTATTTCTAGTAATAGAATGTTTTAAAGAAGATAAACAATAGCATAATACAGGGAGGATTAAGATGTGGGCAAATGATATAAAGGTAACAACTCTAGTCATTGTCAGAAATAATGCCATTTTCAGACATTTATTAGATGATTGAAAATGAAATAAACCCATAATATCCCATAACTTTTGGAGACTTATTAAAATATAGTAGATTCAGAAGGATCTGGTAATAAGTAGTCACTACAATAAAATTTGTAAATTATGGCTTCTGTTTATTTTATGGCTTGTATTTAACTCTCTCTTTGTCCATTAGAGCTAGAGATCTCAATGTCTTGATTATGATGCATCCTAGGTCTTCAGATGATCCTGTTGCCAGTATAGCCAAATCTATTCTAGTAGTATAAAAAACATATTGTCTAGCATTTAATAAGTAGTAAACAAATATCTGTTAAGTAAATGAATGAATAAATGGCTTCATTTTTCTGTTTGCCAACATGTACATATGTTGTCATCAAGAAAATGTCTGTCCAGTGTAAACAAAAGGTGGAGGATACTTCCAAGTATTTGATTTGTCTTTCAGGAGTGTGCTGCTAGAGTGCCACAATGCTGTGAAGCCAATACATGTAAATTAACAGCTGGTTCAAACTGTGCTGCAGGACCATGCTGTGAAAATTGTAAAGTAAGAGCTTTTTAAAAAAAAGTTCTATTGCTTACATAAGTAAAGTTATTGTTCTTTATAATGCTTATATACATATTTACCTTCTGCTCTATTCAATATCATTTACCTCACCCCAACAGTATAGGTCAAAACAATACGTTTGTAGGTGGTCTACTGATGAATGTGATCTCCCTGAATTTTGCAATGGATCATCTGCAGCATGTCAGGAAGACTTATTTGTTCAGAATGGGCACCAATGTGCAGAAAATAATTGGCTCTGCATTGATGGAAGATGTTTACATGGGGATAAACAATGTAGACAAGTATTTGGCTCAGGTACTTATTAGAATTTGATTTCCCATATTTGTATTTTTCTGGAAACTGAAAAAATAGATTTTGTTATATTACTGTGCCTTTAAAATAATGTGACTTTTGTAAATATTTTAAAGAACTATAGAAAGAAAAGAGGAAAACTGCAAAGGAAAACATACAAGCAGCCTCAAATACAATTAATTTAATTAAAATTAAAATTATTATTTTTTGAGGTATTTCCACAAAATAATGGGAAATGCTCACCGTCCATGGTACTTGTGAGTTCAAGAAGGAAGAAGCTAGATTGACTGCAAGCTAAACTTTCTTCTCACTTCATAGCCACTGTTTTTCAATAAAGATAGAATAATTAAATAGGACTATAGGTGGTTTTTCTTCTTTGGAAAACTTGCCCATGGCAGGTCTTTCTGCCACGAATTTTTCTTCTTCCTTCTTTTTTTTCTTGCTAATAAACTTTGTATGAAAACTTAAAAAAAAATGACTATAGACATTAAAAGGATCATACTGCAATGCATTGTAGGGCAGCGGTGACCATAATGGCTGGTTTGCCAACCAGTGGGGTGGAATTAAAAATGCATTAAAATTTAGACAAAAGAAAGTAAATAGCAGTGAATCTCTATTGGCTTTGACATAGTTAAATGGACTGTTACTTTTCTTTGTGTGGCTAAGAAAAAGAAAGACCTGTAAAAATAGAAGAAACATTCCCTTTTGGAACTTGAGTAGTTGAAAATCTATTATTAATAAAATGGACAACTTCTTTCTTTAAAAAAAAGATCATAAATATAAGTTGTCATGTGAATACAATTTAAACCACACATGTGGGTACAGACCACTGTGATACAACTTTCACCTCTAGAATTCCATATAGATAGCAATAGCAATGGTATTTAAATGACAGAATAGCTGTGAAAAATACTGAAAATTCTGTATCCAAACACATGCATAGATTCACATGAAAACTATAGGGAAGACTCATAAAAACCCTAGAGTGGATGCATGAAAATTCAGGGAGTATGAAATTATTGAAAGATAATGTTCACTGAAGTTGCAAACAAACAGTTACAGCAAAAACATGGTACAGACTGTATAGGGAATTGTTAGCTGAAGAATATGGAAACAGCAATAATGACAACAGTATTTCAAGTCTATATCTGAAGAATTAGGAACAATTTACAGAGGAAATAATTAAGATATTCATAGAAACAGTCAGGTGGGACGACTTTTCTCTACTGAAGTAACCGGCATGTCTAACTTTAATTTCTGTGTAAAAAGGGGTTGTAAAATAATTTCAGTCCCTGAGATGAAAATACAGATGCAAATAAAGAAGCTTACAAAATGGAAAAGTGTTGTCCTGGGAAAGTGGATAATTTGAATCCTAAGGCGGATAATTTGCAGATGAAAGAAAAAAGAGAAAAAAGAGAAAGGGAGAAAGACAAAGAGGCTTTTTATTACTGATTTATTGTCTTCACTTGCAATTGGTTTGTGCAGATTTCCTATTTTTTTCACAATTTACTCTTCATAGGTTGTTTTTGTCCAAGAATTTATCTATTTCTTCTATGTTATCAAATTTGGTGGCATATAGTTTTTCATAAGATTATCTTATAATCCTTACAATTTTGTGGTATCAATTATGTTTCCTTTTTCATTTCTGATTTTATTTATTTGGATCATCTGTCTTTTATTATTTAGTTTAGCTAAGGTTTGCTACTCTTGTTTCCCTTTTCAAAAAGCTAAGTCTTCATTTTTTGATATTTTGAATTGTTCTTTTAGTCTGTAGCTTATTTTTGTTCTGAGATTTATTATTTCAGGGAGGGAGGAAGAGAGGAGAGTAGAGAAAGAGAGACAAAAAAGTAAGAAAGGAAGATCTTGAATTAACAGGTATACAGGTTAAAATTAAAAATAAATTACCATATTGGCTAAATCATTGACAAAGTAGAATGTCAGTTTAAACTGGCAGATAGAATTGAGAAATTTTGCCCTAATGCTAAAAATATAGATACAAAATAGGAAAGTATATAAAAGCCTGTGTTTGAACTCATTTAATTTTCTTTCTAAATTTATTCCTATAAAAATTGGCCTGAATTATGTAAAAAAAGATTTAAACCATAAGCATGAATAATGTAGTAAGAAGAGAAGATTAGTAAAATTTTTGTTGGGATACATATATATTTGTATGTATAGATATTAAATGTATGTACATTTGCATGTATATATATTTAAGTATATTTAATTTATAAAGAATAAGATGAATTAAATTAGTTTTATGTCAAAAAATATGTTAATCTTTAGATGAATAAAAGATAGAAAATTATAGTTTTCCCAGGTAGAAAAAAACTGAAACAAAATTTGGTGATTCTAGAAAAATGTAGCAGAGAGAGAAAGTTAGAAAACAAACATTACATAAAACTATAGGGTTATTCTAAGATAAATGCAGAAAAATACATGTAAATGTATATAAGTTAGACACTATGTAAGAATTTTTTGTATCTTTTAGATGGTCAATAAACAGAAACATTCGCGAAGCATCAAATCTGTACACACAGAGTTCCTTCTAAACCTAGATGATTTTCTACTTACTCTCAAAATACCACTAAAATAGATGCTTATTTTCATGAATTATATTCAGAAGCATAAATAAAGATTAGAAGTAATTAAATAGTTTCTTAATGTTATCATAATTCTAATAACCAAGAGGTTCGAGAGAATTATATAGCAAAATTTTTATCCGTTTTATCTTATAAAAATAGAGGAAATAATAAAGCTGCTAAAACTTGTATAAATCAGATCAAACTGTTCTTAAGTAATGAATCATGACCAGTCATCAGTAATTTAACAAATCTGTCTTTGTAAAGATTTAAATAAAGTAGACACTGATAAATTTTGGAAACTGTCATGATATTTTTTAAACTGTTTATTAGAAATTTTCACTGGCTTTCATGTTTAGAATAAGAGAACTAGGTAAATATCCAAAATCATCTATCAGTTAGTAGTTCTAATATAGCTTACTTAAAAAGTTAGATTTATGCCAGGATTGTAAACCAGGTAACTTATTAACAAATTAGAAGTAATATGAATAACTTGAATTGTCTTACTCAAGGCAAAATAACATTTGATACATTTTTAAATGTCCCCCCTCCAACATAGACTATGGAGAAACTTTAAACGAGTTCTTTAACATCAAGAGGATGATGAGGATTTCCTCACAATATTAGGTTCCTAGCCTCTAATATAAGCATAAATAATATCGATCTTAGTTATGGAATTCCAATTGCAGCCAAAGACAGATGTGAAGAAATAAAATTAATAGGAGTGAAGATATGGAAAAACCAACAGAATTAACAAATTGTTAGAAATAAGTTTGCAGGTTTTCTAGATGTAATTGCAATTTGTAAATATCAATATTATTTCACTACAGTTGTAAAAAGCCCATTAAACTGTAATAGGAGACAGTTATTTTAGCAACAAAAATCTATTAAAATATTAATTTAACATCATGAAAACATTTTAAAGAAAACATTATAAAGTCAGATAATAGGCATAAAAGTTGTCCAAAATACTTAAGAAATATATTGAATTCATGAATGAGAAGAATTTCCACCAAATTAATTTATAACAATCAAAATGAAAATTTCATCAGGATATATTGAGGAACTTAACCAGATAACCTAATATATAGACAAAGTTGGAGGACTTCTCTTATTGGACAATAATCATAATAAAATGGTTTATTAATACAACTAGCAAGTATACTAATGCTATGTTCTGAATGATCATGTCTCCCAAAATTCATATGTTGAAATCTTAACCCCCAGTGTGAGGGTGTTAGAAGGAGG
>CAUYQG010038197.1:0-13818 GCA_963574415.1 Tarsius wallacei | reverse complement strand
GGCCATCTTTTTCCTACTTTAGCAACAGAATCCTGACTGCAATAGTCCTGTAATAGACCTACAAAAATATCTAGATAATATTTTCTAGGTGAAATTTTTACAAATATTATTTGAAAACCATACATTTTATTCTATGAAATGGCAAATCTACTGTTGACTATTCAGTTAAACATAGTTGCAAACTTTCTTTTTTATTTGCCAAGAGTAACTTTTCTCTCTTATGCTACTTTTTTTCCTTTTTCCCTTTCTCTCTCTCTCTCTCCCGACCTCCCTCCCTTCCTTCCTTCCTCACTCTCTCTCTCTCTCCTTCTCTCCCCCCTCCTTCCTTTCCTTCCTTTCTTCCTTTCTTGTTCTAAGAACTATATGGTCCACATCTCAGGTAATCTATTCTGCCATGGTGTTTTCTGCTTCGTTAGGGCAATGAGTTATTTACATTCTGCTCTCTTAGGTGTTAAATCCAATCTTCATATTGGAGTCTCCAGATTACAGTAAGTCTCCTGTTAGATTTTTTTTAAATGGCCTGGAAATTTTCTATATGTATTTATCATCATGGTAGCATGGACAATGTTTTAACTTCCTCTGGGATCCTTCTTACTTCAACCTGTGGCATGGCTGAACCGTCACTACCTTCTCCTTAGGTCTCCCAGAGATTTAATACTTGAGAGGGATAAGGTTGTGAAACCTATAAATAATCACATTCTATAATGAGTTTTTTTCTGTTAAATTAAAGGAAGAATATAAATTCATTTAGTTGTTAGTATTCAAATAAAGTTTTCAATTCAACTGTTAATGAGTATATACCAATGTATTTAGCACTATTGAAAGACTATCATAGACTCAAAGCTATGTAAACTGCAACTTCTGACCCAATATACAAACATGAAACAGAATGTAAGATATTGTTTAAAGTATTTAAACATGTGGCACAGACTATGGATGACTTAGGAAGCAAGAGACTAATGTCTGTTTCTACAAGAGAGTTATGGCTGTGCCCCTATTGCAAAATGATATTGATTCTAGCTAGCAGAGGTGTTCACAGATTGGGAGTCAGCCAGCAGTTGAACTCATGCAGAGGACCATATGTCAAAACTAGACCTTTTGCAAGTGATACAGCCGAGTCTGTCCGCAGTAAAGCCCTTGCCACAGACAAATATTTTAAAGACAATCACAGAGTTGAAAAGTCATGTTAAGTCTTGGAGGATAGAAACAAAAGTAGACAAAAATGAATTTCAAATAACCAACAATATTGCCTTGCCAATCTCCCATATGAAATGTGATCAGACACTTCAGGTTCCCACAAAATAAACTAAGATGACAAATTTTATATAATGAGATTCCTTTACTTTTTTTATTCAGGCATATATTTTCTGTGGTGACAACTTATCTTGAGGATAATAAGAAGGTCTCTTTTTCTTCAGGGGCTTTTGCTAAATGTCAGTCTATGCCTAGAGTATAAAAATTATAAAGAAGAGGAATAATTTTTTCCATGAGATGGAAAAACTTATTATTAGAGACTTTGGGTTTTAAAAATGTACCTGAAAGATGTTTGAATATCTCTAACAACCGTGAAGACATTTGCCTGCCCTCAGGGAAATATTATAAAATTTCATTCATATTAAAAATAAATGTAGATGTTTAAATAACACTGCCTAAAGTTAACTTGGGCTTCAACACTCCATTTGACCAAGTTAGGCTGTATGATTGCAGAGTTTTCTACATTCTCCAAAGTGGGTTTCAGAATATGCAATATTACAAGCGCAAATCTCCCCAGTGGCAAGTAGGTTATGTGAGGTTTTGCTGGCTGTGGTTGGTCTGACTAATGTTTCTTCTGGCTTCTCTTGTTTACTTCTCTCTGAAATAAAAATGTGCATAGGAGAGAGATGTCCACTGTAGGGAAATGCCTTTAAAACAACCAAGTTTCATAGATGTAGCAAATAACAATTTTTCTTCCACTTTTATCTACAGAGATTCTTTGAAATGTTTTTAAAATGAAGGAAAAATGTCATTTTTAATATTACTTTTGTGAAACCCACATGAGAACCCTGAAAATCTTACATTTTTAAAATCAATTTTTTTAGCCCAGCCCATCAAGTGACTTAAATATGCATTAAATGCCATTGACCCAGGCATGTGGAACAGTTTGTACAAATTCAGATGCCTGCTTGGGGTCAATAAAATAAACTGATTGGAAATGACTTGATAGAGTGTTTAAGACAGTAATATCCTGTCTCTATTTACCATTTAACACCTTTGATTTCTTTATGTTTAAAATCAGCCTCATTTAAAAAAATTCTCAATTATATATTTAAATTATTTAAAAGAACATGAAGATATAGAGTATAACACAGAAGACATTGGAAAATAATTACTAAAATGTAAAGCAAGTTAATTCTCTTTCCAATTTCTGTGGAGTATTGTGAAGACCACATTCCAATATCTTTATGGGAATAGGATCCACTGCAATTGAGAAAGAGGGAGGTAACGTGAATAAAAGCGAATTGCCTGGAGGCCACGTATGATCTTTCTTGCTCTGCACGATCAATGCAGAAGACCGTCCAACTCAAGCGTGTTTCCCACTGTGCAGAGCTTTTGTGAGGCGCTCTCAAAGCATATGGTCAAGAGGTATGCTGTCCTGAGTAAAGCAGTGACCCAGATAACTACTGGCTTCTGAGAACACAAAACAAATATATTATGAGACCCTGGGCTCATGGAATAGGTTTAAAAACATTTAGAAAAAAGTCACAAGCTTTTCACTGAAAGTGTCCTAAGCATAGTTTGATTTCAATCAGCATTTGTGGAAATGTGTCTTAAATGAAGAAGTGCCTGAATACATGTTGCTAAGTTAGGAAAAAAGTCTCTTTCTCTATAAAATAGTTAAATAGAACATTTTCACTCATTCTATCACACAACTTCATAATTTTTTCCTCCCATGTAAAGAAGTTTTCTTTAGTAATAAAAATAATATTAAAAAGTGACGTTTTCATCACTTCATCATATTCCATGCAGATGAGTTTATTTAATGAAAAAGCTTGATTTTCAATATACAACAGATAGTTACTAGTATATAAACCAAATGTTCAAGGTATACTTGATTAAAGAAATGTAGGGATATTTGCTTTCTTGAAAGAGATCTCAAAAGCATGTACATTTATTATTATGATTGGATAAATATTGTTCATGACTGAAACAAACTTTATGTTGATTTGATAATCCTTTCTTGAACTCTATTTCTCCAAGAGTTAATTTGATTTTTTTCCATATTTCATAATTTTGTTGATCATTTAAGTCTTATCATGCTCCCCAAATTACAAAAATATATGTTTTTGTAATTCCCCACATGGTCTAATCTGTCATGTAATTTATTGCTTATCTTTGAAAATATATCTCTTGAAACTCTCTGAAATGTTTTATTCTATAGAGCCTTTGCTTGGTACTTCTTTCTAACTCTCCACTTTTTTTATTTTGTTTTTTTTTTTTATTGGAGTCTGTGTCACCCAGGCTGGAGTGCAGTGAACTACCATGACTCACTGAAGCCTCCACTTCATGGGCTCAGATGATCCTCCAAAATAGCTGGGGCTACAGATGTGCACCACCATGCCTGGCCAATTATTTTTGTAGAGACGAAGTCTCATTATGTTGCCCAGGATAGTGTCGAACTCCTGGGCTCAAGCAATCCTCTCGCCTCAGCCTCCGAAAGTACTAGAATTAAAGGTATGAGCCACCGTGCTCAACCTAGACGCCCCACTTCTAGTCCTTTCTAGTTTACTGGTCTCATTTTTGCTAGAGAACATCCTCTAGCAACTTCTTAAGAAAATATATGTGGAAGTACATTTTTAGAGACATTACAAATTTGAAAATATCTTAATTCTACCCACAAATTTGATTAATGATGTAGGTTTGTATAAAACCTTATATGGAAAATTATTTTCCTTCAAACATTGAAGAGATTTCTTCTTTGCTTGCTTCGGATATGGCTGCTGAGAAACCTCATGAAATTCCAGTATCCTGTTCCTGTGTAGGACCTATTTATTTTCCCTGGAAATTTTTGGAATGTTTTCTTTATTCTTGGTGTTCTGAAATTTCAGGATGATGTGCCTCAGTGTGAAAATTTCATTCCTTGAGTTGGTTTTGAAGAGTCATGTCTGTCAGAATTAGAGAACTGGTTTTATTTATTCCACACAAGTATTTTCTGCTCTGTTTTTCTGAAACTGGTATGTTGAACCTCTTGTACTGCTCCTTGAATTACATAATCTTTTCTATTCTATTTAATATATAAATATATTAAAAAGTAAACTGCTAGCTTTTCCAATCTATTGCTATCTATTAAAATTGTTATTCTCTTTTTTGTCTTAATTTTCATGAGGTAATATTGTTGCATGAATATTACTTCTAATATTATTTTGCTCTATATTTTAACACTACAATATTCTTCCCTATCTCATTGAGAATATTATATATAATATTATATAATATATAATATAGTGTTATTATATAATATAGAATGTTATATATTTTGTAAATATTTCTTTTTAACCTGCATTGTCTCTATTTTGAATTTTTTAAAAAAAATTTTGTTTATCTGACATGCTTTATCTTTCATGCTCAAAAGTTTGGTGATCATATTTAAGAGTGAGTCACTAAAAACTTGATTGCATAGAAGTAGTTTGTAGATTGGTGATTTCACTATGATGTCATGAATTTGACTTTTTTCACCCGTCAATATCTATTGAATTATTTTCTGGAGTGATTCCGTTTCCTAGAAAAGGATCCTTCTGTCTCCCGCATAACAAGCAAATGCCCGGCTACTGATGCTCTGAGCAGATTTGGATAAAGAATCTCTAAGAGCCCCTGTACTTCCTAAGATCCTTTCTTTCTTCCCTCTCCTGTGCCCAATCTTGTACTCTGTCCCAGGGGCTTGGGGAACTGGAGGGGTTGGGAGAAGCAGGGCTTCTCTTTTCAGCTTCTTCATAGAATGCACTTGCTATCTCTTTTAAGGGTTGGGCAGAATAGTCAGCTGACTTCCTAATCAGGCAGTAGGTGAGAAGTTGGGGACCATGTGGGGATCTAATTATTTGAAACAGATTTTCAAACAATTTCCCCATTTCAGCCCCTTTCCCTGCTCTGCCTTTATTTGCAACTTGTGCCTCCAATTCCTAAGCTTATCTAGGGTTTGGCCAGGAAAAGCAAATTGCCTTTTTTTCTTTTGCTTGAGTCTGGATCTTACCTTTGCTAAGTGGTTTACTTCTTCTCTATTCATCTTCTGTCTTTTTATATTATGGTCCAGAGGGCAAGTAAAAATGTCTACTTTTCTGCTGAAGATGAATTTTGCATTTCTTTTCTTTTTTGGTGGGGTGATTTTTCAGTAAAAAGAAAGCAGAATATTTTTTAGTCTGCCCTCTCTTTGGTTAAAGTATTGGGAACAAATAAAGGTGTATTTATTATCTGTTTTTTTTTTCACACATAAACAACGACCCCTATGAGATTGCTCTTATTTCTTCGTGATGAATGTAAGAAAGTTCAGAGCCTAATTTTCAGCTCTCCTCTAGCTGAATATGTTTCTTAATCTGCATTTTAGTTTTAATATGTTTCACTGTCATTTTCCTTTATTGGGATTATATGTATGTATCCACACAAATACACATTTGTGTATATATATGCACACATTTATTTTATGCTGAGCTGTATCTATTTCTGTAACTGAATTGCAAATATTCTTTGGCTCCCTGGGAGGAAGCAGATAATAAATGAATAATAAAAGAAGGAAATAAAGAGGAAAGGAAAAAGTAAAGAAGGGGATGTGGGCCAGGCTCAGTGGCTCAGTCTGTAATCCCAGCTCTTTGGGAGTCCGAGGGGGGTGGATTGCCTGAGCCCGCGGGTTCGAGACCCGCCTGGGCAACTTGGCGAGACCTCATCTTTACAATAAATAAATAAATAAATAAATTAGCCGGGTGTGGTAGCACGCGCCTGTAGTTCCAGCTACTTGGAAGGCTGAGGCAGAAGGATCGCCAGAGCCCAGCAGGTCGAGTCTGCGGTGGCCAGGAGTGGCCACTGCACTCCAGTCTGGGGGACAGAGTGAGACTCCAACTCAAAAAAAAAGAGGAGGATGTGGAAAGGAAAAAAAAAAAGAATTTAAAGAGAAAGAAATTTTCAGCATTCTTAACTATAAATCAAAACACTAAAGTTACTTTCTATAGTTATTTTTAAGTTGATATATACAAAGACATGTAGAAATCTGGCATGTTGTAGGCACATAATAAATATAAGTCCTACCTCTCACACTTCAGACATACACCTTTACTCTTCACTTAACAACTTTACAAGCCAATCAAGAGTTAGTAGACATACTTAATAATAGTAACAGCGATGGCTGCTGCTTTTTTTTTTTTTTTGATTTGAAGTCTCAGTCCGTCGCCCAGGCTGGAGTGCAGTGGCACGTTCACGGCCATTCCAGCATTGACCTGCTGGGCTCAGGCTATACTTCCGCCTCAGCCCTCCAAGTAGCCAGAACTACAGGTGGGTGATATCATGCCTGGCTAATTTTTTTGATTTTTTATTGTAGAAATGAGGTCTTGCCAAGTTGCCCTGGCTGTTCTCGAACCCATGGGCTCAGGCAATTCCCTCACCTCGGCCTCCCAAAGTGCTGGGATTACAGGCTTGAGCTACTGCACCCAACCTGCTGCTTCTATTTTTATAAAGCTCCACCATGTGCTGGAAATTGTAATGAGTGCTTTACGTAAATTATTTCTAGGATTAAAGGTTATAATAAATAAAAAATTCTTTGCACAATAATTGACACATAAAAGGAGTTCAAAGATGTTTTTCTTTAGAGAATTCATTGCTTTCCTTTTATAATTTCATTTAACTTTCTCTGGACATTTTCTACCTTTTATTTGTTGCTTTATAGTATTCCAAGCAGGCACCAGACTCAAGGCATTTCTAGCTGTTGCTATTTTATTTGCATATTTACATTCTAAGGGACCTTTTACTTAACTCTTCTGCTTACCACTAAATTTCTTGGGCCTAGGTGGCCTTATCAGACTCCTGACCTCACACTGATCACAGTTTCCTGGGAATACAGATAGTATTTTCATGTTACACTGCAAGATAGCTAGACTCCCATGCATTTTAAGCAGGAGTTTTAGCTTAGTATTGACAGCCCATCTGTTTCTTTCCTTATTTGCTTTTCAAAGATTGTATATGTTTATTTCCCCTCAGCTAGCGCACCTTTGACTATTTGATTTTTTGTTTTGTGATTTTATTATATACAATGAGTTCTACTCATTGTAGTAATTTATTTCAGTCCTTAAGGACTTTTGTTAAGGATTTTCATTGCACCAGTTTCTCTGCCTAATGTTAACTGCTTTTTTCTCTATTAGAATTCTTTTCCCAATTATGCTAAGATGCACATTAATAAGATTTTGTCTTTTCAAAACACACCCAATCAAGAGTGAAAATGGACAACAATTACACATTTTTTTCTACTATTAAAATTATAACTTACCATTATTTTTTAAAAAGTTGTGGATGTGTATTATAATTTTCCTAATGGTAATGTCCTCTGAGAAGCTGACATTTTTGTTGATAATAGCCATACCTCCATTTTCTAAATTCTGATTACTAAAAGTCTGTGCACAAAATGAACTAATAATTGCAGTGAATGAAATAGAAAACAATGATAGGCCCCATGAGCTTGTTTTTCTCTGATAGGTCTGTGTTGTTTCATGAACTTGTTCATGAGAAGATGAATGAAACTGACAATCTAAATGATGAGGAGGCTGATAACTGGATCTTAAATGTTCGTCTCTGCACATTGATGTCAATTGAGGAAACTATTAACACTGGAGGAAACTATATAAATAGCTCAACTCATGGCTATAAAAGAAAAGGAGAGCATAATGGAGTCAGAATAGACAGAAATGATAAAGATAATATGTAAGGCATAAGTAAAAAAGACATTTAAGGTTTGTTTTTTTTTTAAAGCAGGATTTATTGAGAGGACAGAGAAGTTCCCAGAGTGGAAGGAGACCCGAGGGGATTGTCCTACGATCTTAAAAAGTGAAAAACAACATCAGAATTTGTAAGATTATCTGTTTTCACTGTATTGTGGCATTAATCTTCCATGATTTATTTCTGTAATTGAATTCTAGGTAAGCCTGGCTCTTATGATTTTGAAATATAAAATATATATATTTTATATATATTTTACACATATATATACCTTATACATATATATCATATATGTATAAATATATGCATAAATTCAAAATTGAACATCTATAACATTGCTAAAGTTTGACTATTTTAATTTTAACTTTAATAATTTATATTCTTACTTTATTTCTTCTTTGGAGATACACATTACAAATTCTATTTCTTGCCATGATTTTATTTTTTTTAGTGTTTGTTTTAGATTTAAGTGGTACATGTGCAAGTTTATTACATGGGTATACTGTGTGATGACGAAGTTTGGGTTTTTATCGAGTCCACCTCCCAGGCGATGAGGGGATACCCTATGGACGGTTTTTCAACCATTCTGCTTTCCCTCCCTTCCCCATTTAATTGTCCTCAATGTCTGTTGTTCCCATCTTTGTGGCCATGTGTGCCCAGTGTTTAGCTCCCACTTATGAGTAAGATCACATGGTATTCAGTTTTCTGTTTCTGTGATTATTCACTTAAAATGATGGCCTCCAGTTGCTTCCATGTTGCTGCCAAGAACATGATGTTATTATTTTTATGGCTGTGTAGTATTCCATGGTGCATTTGTACTACATTTTTCTTATTCAGTCCACTGTTGATGGGCACCTAGGTTGGCGCCATGTTTTTGCTTTTGCGATAAACACACAAATGCAACTCTCTTTCTGGTAGAAGAATTTGTGCTCCCTTGTGTATATATCCAGTAGTGGGAATGCTGGTTCAAATGGTAAATTTATTTTCAGTTCTATGAGAAATCTCTAAACTGCTTTCCACAAGGATTGGACTAGATTGCATTCCCGCCAACCGACATCTGTCGCTTTTTGATCCCTTAATAATAGCCAACCTTTATCATAATACTATAAGAAAGGAGATGACAGTAGCAGGAAACTACCAGGGGAGGTGGGAGAGCACTTCACATCAACAACAGTATATGATCTCAAACCAGGCAAAGTGGGGACTAAAGGGACATCTAAAGTTTACCTGCAAATTGACCACTTATCTACCTAATCATGAATTGTACCCCAGATATTTAAAATAAATAAAATAAAATAAAATAAAATAGCAAAAAATAGCTAATCTGGTATGAGATGGTATCTCATTTTGGTTTTGATTTGCATTATTTTAAATAAAATGTTCCTTACACCTTTCTCTTTTCCATATTTATATTATTACTATTGTGTTTACAGCAATTTCATAAGATTAAAAGTGAGTTTGGATATGTCATAAAAATTCAGCAATTTAAAAATTTACCAGTTTTCCTTCCTATGAAATCAAACTCATGATAACTTAAAATGCTTCTATTGTTAGTCATCTTTTAATTGTGCACTGACTGTTTTCCGGTGAATTTTTTTTTATTATAACCTCTTTTATTCATATAGAATTATGAATTACAAACTATCATTTTGCTTCATCTTTCTGACCATCACATGAGGCAGACAGGCTAGAAGAGAAGCCCTCCATTAAAGGCACAAGTGGAAACAACTAGTCCCATGTTTAATATAAGATGTAGCTGGGGTGCACAACTAATTTTTTCCCATGACTTTGTGATGATACATCATTTAGAAGTAATCTGATTTCCCAATACTTTGCAGTATGAGAGTAACAGCTATAAAATCTACTCCTGGTAGGTTAACTCTGGACCCAACTAACCTAATCAATAACCTCATAGCATGGCACATGTTAAGGCATTGTTATACCTATAACTCAATTGCACATCTGTGTTTGAGGTCCTGATGAGACAAAATTGCAACTAAGCCGATCTGAAAGGACTAAGTAATACAATGTTCAAAGATGGATCCATATCTAACTTAGGCCTGTCACATCCTCGTCAACTACTCCGATAGCAAGCTAAGGCAACTGAGTGAAGTGATGAGAGGGAAGGTTCATTAGAGGTGGACACTGATGAAAAACCCAAGCACTATCAGAACTAGTATTTTCAGGATTGACATACCCAGAAGCCCTGTTGCTTGTCTACTAAGAATGAACTCCACAGTGGAGAGTCCTCTAATTATGTGTTTCAACTATTAAACTATGAAGGAATTCTTGGGACATCCCTTACCCTGTTGTGGATACTGAGAGATTAACTTGTCTGTCATTTGGCTTCTGGAGAGTAGAGACAACTCGAGGGAACCCTGAGCTTAGTCTTGGATGTGACGAATCTCTCAACAGAAAGGGAAATTTTGAGTTCCTTCTGTCAAATCCAAATTAAATAATATTGATACTTTTGTCTCAAACATCTTTCTTTTCTTTTTCTTTCTCACAGACAATGGGTGTTTGTTTTTTTCTTTATATTTACAATTTATTATTTTACAATTCAGGGTTAGGTATACAAATGGTCATGGTATAGGTAAAGTTTGGGCCTCAGTTTGGTCCCCACTTCACCTGGTTTGAGATCAAGTACCTTTTTGATGGAGTGCCCTTCACCCTGGAAGTTTCCCACTACTGCCAATCCCTTTCTTTTAGCATTATGATAATTGTTTAGGGTCCTCTAATGAGTGAGAACATGTGGTAATCAGTTCTCTGTTTCCATGATAGATCACTGGGAATTAAAGACTCTAAGTCCATCCAAGTTGCTGCCAAGTTCATAATTTTGTTCTTCTTTATGGCTGTATAATATTCCATCATGTATATGTACCACTTTTTTTATCCAGTCCACTTTTGATGGGCAGCATGGTTGGTTCCATGTTTTCCTATTGTGAATAATACCGCAATAAACATGTGTGTGCAGGTATCTTTTTTATAAAGTGATTTGAGTTCCTCCAGGTATATTTCCAGAATGGGGATTGAGGGTCATATAGAAGGCCGGTTTTAGGTCTTATAGGAATCACTACACTGTTTTCCACAGAGGTTGTATTACTTTGCACTCCCACCAACAATGTAGGAGTGTTCCTTTTCCCCCACATCCTCTCCAGCATCTTTTGTTGATGATGACCATCCTAACTGGAGTTAGGTGGTACCTCAATGTGGTTTAAGTTTGCATTTCTTTGATGATTAGTGAGGCTGAGCATTTTTTCATTTATCTGTTGGCTGCTCATATGTCTTCTTTTGAGAAGTGTCTATTCGTATCTTTTGCTCACTTTTTAATAGGACTGTTTGTTTTTTCCTTTTTGGGACATTTGACTTCTCTATAGATCCTAGAGGTTAGGGCTTTGTCAGATGTACAGTTGGCAAATATTTTTTCCCATTCTGTGGGCTGTCTCCTCACTCTCTGTATGGTTCCTTTGGATTTGCAGAAGCTTTGCAGTTTGATGAGGTTTCATATTTTTGTCTTATCTCTTAAGGCATGGTCATTTGGGGTTTTGATCAGGAATTGGTTGCCAGTTCCATCTTCTATAAGGGTATCACCTGCATTTTCAAAGGTTCTTATAGTTTGAAGTTTTATGATTAGTTATTTGTCCATTTAGTGTTGATTTTTGTGTATGGTGATAGGTAGGGTTCTTGTTTTAATCTTCTGCTGTGGTCAGTCAGTTTTCCCAGCACACTTTACTGAATAAGTTCTCCTCTCCCCAGTGGTTGTTAATGGAGGCTTTATCGAGATGAGTTGGTTGAGAAATTGAGATTTTGCCTTCAGAATCTCTATTCTGCTTCATTGTTCTAGATGCCTGTTCTTGTATGGACACCAGGCTGTTTTGTAGCCTTTATAATAAAGTTTAAAGTCTGGAAGTGTAATATCTCCTGCTTTGTTTGTGTTGCTGAGGATTGCTTTGGTTATTCATAGTCATTTATGTTTCCATATGAATTTCTGTATTGTCATTACTAGATCTGAAAAGAATGATGCTGGCAATGTAATCGATATTGTGTTAAATCTGTAGATTGCCTTGTGTAGGATGGACATCTTAACAAGGTTAATTCTTCTAATCCATGAGCATGGAATATCTTTTCATTTGTTTGTGTCATCGTTGATTTCTTTGATCAGTGTTTTATAGTTTTTGTTGTAAAGGTCTTTTACTTCTCTGGCTAGGAAGATGCCAAAGTATTTCTTTTGTGTGTGTGTGGCTATTGTGAACAGAATTGTGCTTTATATTTGGTTTTCCGCCTCTTTGTTATTGGTGTATAAGAATGTGATTGTTGTTTGCATGTTGGTTTTGTACCCTGAGACTTTGCCAAAGTCCTTTATTAGCATAAGAAGATTTTGACAGATTCTCTTGGATTGTCGATGTTAGAATTATATTGTCAGCACAAAGGGATAACTTGATTTACTCTCTTCCTATTTGGATGCCCTGATTTTTTTGTTCTTGTTTGATTGTTCTAGCTAGGACTTCCAACACTGTGTTGAACAGTAGGGGTGAAAGTGGGCAGCCTTGTCTTGCTCTGGTTTTCAGGGGAAATGTTTCCAATTTTTGTCTGTTTAGCAATATGTTGGTTGTGGGTTTATTATAGATGGTTTTTACTAATTTGAGTTATGTTCCCTCTATGCCTAGGTATTCAAGCATTTTTATCAAGAGGGATGCTGGATTTTGTTGAAAGTTTTTTGTGTCTAATGTCATAATCATGTGATTCCTATTTTTACATTTGCTGACGTATTTAATTACATTTGTGGTCTCGCAGATGTTTAACCAGTCCTGCATCCTGGGGATAAAGCCTACTTGGTCATGGTAGACCATTTTTGAGATGCATTGTTGGATTTGATTTACTAGAATCTTGTTGAGAATTTTTGCCTCTATGTTCATCAGGGATATTGACCTGTAGCTCTCTTTCTTTAATGGATTTTTACCTGGCTTGGGTATCAGTGTGATGTCAGCTTCATAAAATGATGTGGGGAGAGTTCCATCTTTCTCAATTTCTTGGAATACTTTCAATAGCATTGGTATCAGCACCTCCTTGTATGTTTTATAGAACTCTCCTGGAAAGCCATCTGGTCCTGGACTTTTTTTTGTGGACAGTTTTCTTATGTTAGAGTCATTTTCCTGGACCATTGTTATTGGTCTATTTATTTATTTATTTTTTTTTTGAGTTGGAGACTCTCTCTGTCACCCAGACTGGAGTGTAGTGGCTGCTCCTGGCCACCACAGCCTCGACCTGCTGGGCTCCGGCGATCCTTCTGCCTCAGCCTTCCAAGTAGCTGGAATTACAGGTGTGCGCTACCACGCCCAACTAATTTTTGATTTATTGTAGAGATGAGGTCTCGCCAAGTTGCCCAGGCGGGTCTTGAACCCGCGGGCTCAGGCAATCCACTCACCTCAGCCATTGGTCTATTTAATGTCTCAATTACTTCTTGTTTCAACCTTGGAAGGTTGTTTGATCAGAAAGTCCCCCAATTCATTGGTGTTTTTGAATTTGTTTCCATACAGGTATGCATTATAATCTCTGATAATTTTTTTTATTTCTTCAGGGTCCATTGTGATTTGATCTTTTGCATTTCTGATTGTGTTTACTTGATTTTTTTTCTCTTTTTTTCTTTGTAAGTCTGGTTAGGGGTTCATCAATTTTGTTTATCCTTTCAAAGAACCAGGTTTTTGTTTTGTTGATTTTTTTCTATGATACTTTTGTCTTCTGTGTCTTGTATTTGGGCTTTTACTTTGGTGATCTAGATTCTTCTGCTGAAGTTAGGGTTTTGGTGGGCTTTTCTTTCCAGCTCCCTTAGGTGATTTGTTAGGATGCTAACTTATGATCTTTCCATTTTCT
>CAUYQG010038196.1:0-10203 GCA_963574415.1 Tarsius wallacei | reverse complement strand
CGCTGTGGTGGCCATGAGCGTGCCACTGCACTCTAGCCTGGGCGATGGATGGAGTGAGACTCCAACTCAAAAAAAAAAAAGAAAGAAAGAAACAGAAGAGCAAGCTGGTTGAACCTGAGTCCTCAGTCGGCCTCTCCTCACCCCTCTGCTGCACTTGCCTGTGGCTCGCATCTCTCCTGAAACACAGTCACACCTGAGCCGCGGCTCCCAAGTCTTGTGGCAGTCCAGTCCCCTGGAGAGCCTAATGACAAGGCAGACAGCAAAGTCCCAACCCTAAATCGGGCTCTGGACAGGAGACCCGGGAATCTGCATTTTAAAGAATGAGCCCTCTCCCTGTGAGTCTGATGCCACCAAAGTTGGGGATTCACGGGTCTAGGGAAAAAGAGGGTGTGAAAATGGGTAAAAGATGGAACAGGGGGTGTGGGGAGAGGGGAGAGTAAGGGGTGGCTGTTTCCGCAGGACATACTCTCCAACAGCAACTCGTGTCAGCATTTTTTCCTCCTCCTCCTCCTCTGCCTTTTTCTGAGTTGGCATCTCACTCTCGTCGCCCAGGCTGGAGTGCAGTGGCACGATCCCAGCCACCGCGGCCTCAACCTGCGGGGCTCAGGTGATACTTTGAGTGCCACAATGCCTGGCTAATTTTTTGATTTATTATACAGATGAGGCCTCGTCAAGATGCCCAGGCTAGTCTCGAACCCCCTGGGCTCAGGCTATCCTTTCACCTCCACCTCCCAAAGTGCTAGGATTACAAGGTTTAGCCGCCGCACCGGGCAGTTACAGACATTCCTCACACATTTTCTATTTATTTTTGTAGAGATTAGGTCTCGCTATGTTGCCCAGGGTGGTCTCAAACTCCCGGGCTCAAGGGATCCTCCTGCCTTGGCCCCCTAAAGTGCTGGGATGACGGGCATGAGCCACCACGCCCGGCCTTTGTCAACCTCTTCTTAAAGGCAACACCTTGGCTTTGTAGTTGCTGAGACGTGATGACGACTGAGGGGGTATCGTGGGAAGGGCTTGGGTGTGGGTCTCCATCAAAGGTCCAGCCATGGCCGATGCAACCATGCGAAAGCAGGTTGGCTCCCAGGAGAAAGCCAGCAGTGTGGTCCAGCAGCTCACCTTGTCTCGTCCGATCCTCTACTCTGCCATACGCAGTGTCGGATTCGTCAGAAGCTAGAACCCTCACGACTGGAGGTGGTGATTGCCGGGAAAGCGGGCATCACGTGCCCACCCAGCAGACCCTGGAAGTGGCAGCCGTGGCCTCACCTGACCAGAAGCTGCTGTGAGAGTGCTTCAGGAGAAACAACCATAGCGTCCACTGGCAAATCGTTCAGAGGATATTTTTAGCGACGCGTCCCATCCTTCCAGGAGTCTTGCAAAATAATTACTTTCATTTGTTAATAACAGCCCTCTCATATTAATTCTTACAAACCCACAGAGTGTTTACATCGTCACAATCATAGCATAGCTGTAGAGTTTTGTGTATAATCTTTCTCTTGATAGTATTGTGTAAGCGTTTCTTTATGTTTTATGGTCGCTGTATTGTTTTAAATGACCGCACGGCACTGCATTTTATTGAGATACCACAGCTCACTCAATAAAACTCTGTGATTTCTTGCAGTCACTCACTACTGCTGCAACGCCGTGGGGAAAATCTTTTGCACGAGGCATTGTTACACACCTGCAGCTTCAGCGGTTTTCCTGTTCACTCCTGTCCTGCATCCAAGAGCCTCTAGCAAACAGTTGCTCAGCTGCATGGGTCACGTGTCCACTCCTGAACCAATCACGGGAAGGGGCAGAGAGCAGCAGCACCAAGCAGCCCCACCCTAGAGCTGCCCAGAGCCGTGTGTCGCCCTCAGCAGATGCTCGACCGATAGCTGGTGAATGAATGAATGGTTTATCAAACAGCTGCCCAGCTCAGGAAGCAAGTACCTCAGAACGGCATGGTGTCCCGGCATTCTAAAGTTGTCACCTGTGCTTGTGACACACTCCTTGCTGCTTTCACTGGCTAAAATATGGGACTGACAGCACGGCAGAGAAGCCAGTCTGGGAAATGAGTGAACCATATCGATTACGTAGAAATTTATTTCTCAAGTCTCCTTATGGGCCATCTTCCCCATTTCCCAGTTTCTCTTACTCATTCCAGAAGATTTCCAATCAGTCACAGTCTATTGGGGAGGAGGAAGAAAAAATTCTTGGTGGTCCCAGAGGAAGAAGCACTCGTGACAATGTGTAAGGCTGAAAATTAATGTCTAGTAGGTTCATTAGTTAAAGTTGACAACATGAGATTGCTATTACTAGCATTTATCTTTATTAAACTTGATCAAATTAATTATTCTCTTTGTATACTCTTCCTCCTCCTGATAATAATGGTGATGGCGATGATGTGGTGATGGTGATGATGGTGACAGATAATATGATTCTCCTGATCTTACAGATGAGAAAACCAAAGCACAGAAAAGTTATGCAATATTAGGCCCTGCACAGGAGACAGCCCGCCCGCTAAGTAGGCATGCTGTATACGTGATCTTTTATATATAACCTAGTTTTGATTTGAATCTTAAAGATCGGGCAGTTCCATGAACTCACTGCATTGGTTAGAACAGGACAGGCTGTGCTACAGTGACGAGTATCCCCTAAATTTCTAAGTTTGTACAAGCAGGTGAGTGTGGGTGATATTCCGGGATGGCGATTGACTCACCATCTGGGCTGCTTCAATCCATTTCAGGAGGAGGCCTCCACATTCACCATGGCAGAGAAGGACGGAGGCTGAAACATCACACAGGGGACTCCACTTGTTCGGCCTGGAAGTAACACACTGCTTCTGTTCACTTTCATGGGCCAGAACTAGTTGCTAGGCATGTAGTCCCCAAGAGAAGGAGAGAAAAGTTGGGTATTGTTACACACTCATGCTGTCTACCATATTCACTCATTCATTCATTCATTCATTCATTCAGCAAGTATCTTCCTTCTAGGCCAGTAAGGCAATGTGCTGAACGCTGGATGTCTTAATCCATTTAGGTCACTGTAACAAAATACCATAGACCAAGTGGCTTAAAAACAACAGGAAGTCATTTCTCCCAGTTCTGGAGGGTGGAAGTCCAAGATCAAGATGCTGGCATCTTCCGTGTCTGGTGAGGGCCCACTTTCTGGTTCACAGATGGTGTCTCCCGCTGTATCCTCACAGGGTGGAAGGGGCCAAGGTCTCTCTGTGGCTGCCTTTATAAGGGCACCAACCCCATCATAAGCACCCCACCCTCATGGCCTCATCCAAACCTAATTATCTCCCAAAGGCCCCACTTCCTGACACCGTCACCATGGGGGTTAAGACTTCAGCATATGAATTTGGGGGGGGACACAAACATATAGACCATAGCACCCGGGATATAAAGATCAAAGAGCACGGAGTCCTTTTTCTTTTTCTTCAATTTCTAGAGGGGAGATCTGAGAATGAGATTTTTTTTTTTTGAGTCGGGGTCTTACTCTGTCGCCGAGGCTGGAAGGCAGTGGTGCACTCCCAACTACCGCAGCCTTGACCTGCTGGGGCTCAGGCGATCCTCCTGCCTCAGCCTTCCGAGTAGCTGGAACTACAGGCTGCGCCACCATGCCCAGCTAATTTTTCTTATTTATTTATTGTAGAGATGAGGTCTTGCCAAGTTTCCCAGGCTGGTCTCAAACCCGTGGGCTCAGGCGATCCTCTCACCTTGGCCTTTCAAAGTGCTGGGATTATAAGCATGATCCACCGCACCTGGCTTCTTTTTAACTCTGTTCTCCCATTATTCAGTAGACTGAATAATGCCCCCAAAGGCGTACATGTCCTCTTCTTTGAAACCTGAGACTATGCCACCTTAAATGGTAAAAGGGAATTTGCAGACGTTATTAAGTGAAGGATCTTGAGATGGAAATATTTTCCTGGATTATCTGGATGGGCCCAAGCAATCATGAAGGGGAAGGTGAGAGGATCAAGTCTGGCGGCCACAGAAGCTGGAGAGTGGAGAGATGAAAGGAGAGATCACAAGGCCAGAAGTGTGGGCGGCCCTTGGAAGCCGGGTGAGGCAAGGGAATGGATTTTCCCTGAAGACTCCAGAAAGAAGACGGCTCGGCCAACACCCTGATTATAGACTTCTGACCTCTAGAACTGTGAGAGTGCGTTCATGCTGTGTTTAACCAATGCATTTGTAATCATTTGTTTCCACAGCAATAGGAAACGTGCCCACCTACTGCCAGGGCTGGGATGGAAAGGCACAAACATTAATAATAACAGGAGTGTTAATAATAACAGCTGCCAGCTGTTAGTGCCTGCTCTATGCTGCATCTCTACCTAGATTAAAACCGCACAACAAAGCCAGGTGTGGCAGTGTGCACCTGTAGTCCCATCTACTCAGGAGGCTGAGGCAGAAGGATTGCCTGAGCCCAGGAGGTCAAGGCTGTCATGGAGCTGTGATCATGCCACTGCATTCCAGCCTGGGTGACAGAGTGAGGCTCTGACTCAAGAAAAGAACATCCACCCAGAGCTCCTGGGTCCTTGCAGGTCTAAACTCCTCCAAAGTGCATCTTGTTTAAAGAACAAAATGTCATATGTCTGTTGGCTACCCGTATATCTTCTTTTGAGAAGTGTCTATTCATGTCTTTTGCCCACTCTTTTTTTTTTTTTTGAGTTGGAGTCTCACTCTGTCACCCAGGCTAGAGTGCAGTGGCCGCTCCCGGCCACCGCAGCCTCGACATGCTGGGCTCCGGCAATCCTTCCGCCTCAGCCTTCCGAGTAGCTGGAACTACAGGCGCGCGCTACCACGCCCACTAATTTTTTTGATTTATTGTAGAGATGAGGTCTCGCCAACTTGCCCAGGCGGGTTTTGAACCTGCGGTCTCAGGCAATCCATTCACCTCAGTCTCCCAAAGTGTGGGATTACAGGCTGAGCCACCGAGCCCCGCTATTTTGCCCACTTTTAAAAGAGGCTGTTTGCTTTTTCCTTTCGGCACATTTGAGTTCCTTGTAGATCCTAGATGTTAGGCCATCTGTGGGCTGTCTCCCTGCTCTCTTGGTGGTTTCTTTTGCTTTGCAGAAGCTCGTTAATTTGATGAGGTCCCACTTGTCTATTTTATTTCTTAAGGTATTGGCCTTTAGGGTTCTGAATAGGAATTGGTTCCCAGTTCCAATTTTCATAAGGGTGTCTCCCGCGTTTTCTAAGATTTTTATAGTTTGAGGTTTTACATTTAGGTCTTTGATCCATGTAGAGTTCATTTTTGTGTATGGGGATAGGTAGGGGTCCTGTTTCAATCTTCTGCATGTGGTCACCCAGTTTTCCCAGCACCGTTTACTGAATAGGTTCTCCTCTCCCCAGTGGTTGTTGTTGGAGGCTTTGTCAAAGATGAGTTGGTTGAGGAATTGAGGCTTTGCTTCCAGAATCTCTATCCATCTTTATAATAAAAAATTAAAAAGAGAGAAAGAAAGAAAGAAAATGGAAGGATGGAAGGAGGCAGGGAGGGAGGGAGAGGGAGGAGGAGGGAGGAGACAGAGAGAGAGAGAGAGAGAGAGAGAGAGAAAGAAAAGGTTCTGCATTAATGAGAAATATCAAAGGACATAGCCAACCAAAAGAGCTCCCAATGGCCAAAGCTGGAACAATTTGAACAACAAATGTAATAAAACACTACTGGATTATAGCTCAAAGCATAAAATAATTATCAACGGGTCCATACTAACATAAGAAAATGGGGCAAGGACAAATATGCAGAGAAAATTCCAGACGGACCCTTTGTTTTATTTCCTTGAAAATGGTGAAAATAATCTTGCTGTGATTGTTCATCTTAATACTTATTGTTGTTTTGAAGAGTGAATGCATTAACATAAAAGCTTCGTGTGGTCCTTTAAATGTGTACACATTAAATCACATACACATTAAAACGCAAAAGCAGAAGAACAAAACGTCCACAAGCCCGACGGGCTGAGGTTCCTGGAGCCACGATAGAACCCCTGGGAGCAGCTGCATGTTCTGAGCGCCACCTAGTGGTGCCCAGAGCCCCCGCATTTTGGCTTCTCAAACCTGACCTTGGGGAAAGGGCTCCCCCCTCCCTTTCGCTGGGGTCTCTCCAGGGAGGCTTAGGTGACTTGGAGGGACATTCTGTCCCCAAGGCCAGCTGGTTCCCTGAAACTCTGAGACTGACATCTGGTCTGCCTCAGCCTGGGCTTTGCCTGCGGTCCAGGATGCTGTCTGGTTCAGGTACAGAATCACGCCTCTGCCCTTATCGCGAGGATGGAGAGGCCCGTGGGGAATCGGCATCTCATTTCGATGCGAGAGGAACTAATGGAGGAAGGAGAATTCTAACAAGCTACTGAGAACGCACGTTCATTTGACAACTTGAATTAAATGGACCAATTCCTTGAAAAACACAAATGACTACAACTCACCCAATGTGAACCAGATAATTTGAATATGCCTACAACTGTTAAGGAAATTGAATTTGCAATTTTAAAACTCCCAAAAAAGAAGTCTCCAGGTCCAGATGGTTTTGCCGGAGAATTCTACCAAGTGTTTAAAGAGGAATTAACACCATCGCTATACATTCTTTTTCAGAAAATAGAAGAGGGAACACTTCCCAATTCACTTTATGAAGCTAGTCTTTCTCTGATATTAAAACCAAAGCACAAAAAGAAAGCTACAGATCAATATTCCTCATGAACATAGACACAAAAACCCTTAACAGCCGGGCGCGGGAGCTCACGCCTGTAATCCCAACACTTTGGGAGGCAGAGGCAAGAAGATTGCCTGAGCCCAGGAATTCGAGACCAGCATGGGCAATGTGGCAAGACCTTGTTTCTACAATAAAGAAAAAAATTAGCTAGGTATGCTGGCACGCACCTGTAGCCCTAGCTACTTGGGAGGCTGGGGTGAAAGGATAGCCTAAGCCCAGCAGGTTGAGGCTGAGGTAGTTATGATCGTGCCACTGCACTCCAGCCTGGATGACAGAGTGAGACTCTGTTTCAAAAAAAAAAGAAAAACCCTTTAGAAAATATTAGCAAATAGAATTCGGCAATACGTGAAAAGAATGACACACCACAGCCAAGTGAAGTTTATTCCACAGAAGAGAAATCACACGATCGTGTAAATTAATGCAGAAAAAGCATTTGACAAAATTCAACACCCATTCATGATAAAAAAAAAAAAAACTCTCAGAAAAATGGACGTAGGGAAGCAGTTTCATAACTCAATAAAGAACATCTACCAAAAAAGCTGCAGCTAACATACTAAACGCCCAGTAGACCAGATTCTTTCCCCAAAAGATGGAACAAGGCTCTGGACGTGAAGTAAGGCAGAAGAGGAAGGCATACAATCTTGCTTGTGTTTGTAAAGCAAGCAAGGTTAAGGCCACCTGGTGGCCGACTGGCTTTGTGTGCTCAGGGATTCTCCACACTGATCTTTGTTTTAATTTATGCAGCACAGAGGTGATGAGATCATCTGGGAAACATTTTTAGTGAAATAGCAAAGCCCAGGTTCCATTGCCAGAGGTCCGATCCACTTTGTCTGGAGGAGGGCCTGAGCATGCGAATTTCGTGAGGCTCCCAGGTGATTCTAACATGCACATTTAGCAGACGCAAGAACCGCTTTGCTAAACGGAGAGCCCCCACAAAGCACCTCAGTGCCACGCTTCTCCAAGGGCGGTCCTGGCCTGGCAGCTCATTCTCAGGCCCCACTCAGACCTACCGAGTCAGAAACTCTGGGAGTGGGACCCAGGGCTCTCTGCTTCTTGACAAGCCCTCCTGGTTCTGCTGCCGGTGCGCGTTTGAGAACCTCTGCCTCAAGGGGTAGATCCTCGTAGGAACAGCTGATTCACAAGCTGGAAGAGACAGCTGGCTCAACTGCATCCAGAACGCCGCTCAGCCTCCCTGGGGAGCAGACGAAAGGCACCCTAAAAACCACCGTGGGCCCCCACTGTACACGTCAGAGGAGCAGAACTGAAGAGAAGGCAAACAAAAGATGCTGCTTTGTGGTTCCCTCTTCACACGATGAAGTCAACACCACCAACCAGTTTGCCAGGAACTGGGGGGTTCCCAGAATTGGGGGACTTCCTGCATGGGTCACTCCACACAAGACTCATCAGGTGCGTATAACTACCTAGAATTCTGTTGGACCATAACCCCGTAGACACCTGTAGAAGATCCCATGGGTCTTGTCCACAGCCCTGCATATACTAGACAGTTCAACTGGTTGGAAGGAGCAAGGGAGAGTGATGGGAGAGACGGGGTCGGCCCCGCTCTTCTCGGCATTCCGAGGCTACCAGGCACGTGTCGGGACCCTGGCTCTGACCGCACTGTGTTACCGCTCCTTGCTTATGAGTCTTTCTCCCCATATAAGCCAAGAGCTCACCCTGTTTGTGGACTGCATCCTCTCACCGCCACGTAAGGGAAGGCGTCAAGCCTGGAACTGAAGGGAATGAGTGCTGAGCTCATTCTGCCTGGGTTCAAGGCCTAACTCCACGGATCATCAGTGGGGTGACCTTGGACGAGCAATTTCAACCTCCTCTACCTCGGCGGCCTCATCTGAAATGGTGATAAGAGTGACACAGGACTGGCTGACTGCAGGGGGTTGCTGTGAGAATTTAGCATGAGTCACCGCAGTGCCGGGAATACAGAGTGCTCAGTCATGTTAGTCGTCATTATTATTTAAGGAGGGGTGCCCACAAGCCCCATCTGGTGACCCGGAAGCTGCAGGTGGCTGGAGTTTCTGGACGGTGGACCGAGAGCGGTCTCTGGCTGCCTCCAAAGGGTCAAGAGGGAGCCTTCGCGGTCAGGAAGGTGGAGCACAAAAGCTGCAGGCCACCATGGGCTTCCCACACCCAGGCCCTCCTTCCCTTGTCCCCAGGCCCTCTTCCTTGTCGCCAGACCCCTTCCTGTGTCCCTAGACGCCCCTACCCTTGTCCTCAGGCCCCCCTACCCTGGTCCCCAGGCCACCTTCCCATGTTCCCAGGCCCCTTCTCATGTCTCCAGGCACCCCTTCCCCTGTAGCCAAGCCCCCTTCCTGTGTCTCCAGTCCCGCTTTCGTGTCCCCAGAGCCCCCTTCCTTTGTCCCGTGCTCCCTTCCCTACTGAGGCAGAGTCCCCGGACCCCAGGGTCCCCAGGCCTCCCCACCTACAAGTCGCCAGGTCTCCCTGTAGAACAGAGATCTCCCTGGAGGGTCAGGCCAGGAGGACGGTCCCGCCCGCAGGGCCTAGAGTCTAGCAGAGTTGGTACTTGGTGACCATTCGCCAGATGACTCACTGTAATGAGTCTAAGTACCTTTTTAAGCCCGTTGTCTGTCATCTATCAGTGCCCACATCTGCCTCCTCCCTGGCCCTGCCTTGACCAACTCCTCCCCTCCAAAGCTGTGTCCTTCCTGAGGGGTCGTGAGCCAGGAAGCCGATGGCCGCCAACAAAGCGGCTCTGCCCAGGGGCCCCCAGGAACCTCCCCCGGCCCACCACATCCCCCTTGATTTGAGAGACAGTGACAGGAAGAGGACACAGAGAACGTGCTGGACTGAGCAGACAGGAGCCCAGACCATCTTCCTCATCACCACCCTCACGAGGAAGGTGGCACCGCAGTCCCTTGTCCTGGCGCCTGGTGGTGCCCGCACATTCCCTCTGCTGGAGGCAGCGAGTGGCCTTGCTGTCCTCCTCCTGGCACTAACCACGGAGTGAGGCGCGGCGACAGCCCCATCCAGAAGCGATGGGTGCTCGTGACCCCAGGAAAGGCCGAGTCAGCCGGGCCTCCCACTTCCTGGCCCCGCAGAAGGGCGCCTCCTCCCTGTGCAATCCCAACACACCACCAGCCACGCTCTGACACACTTGTCACTTTCTCTGCCCTAAATCCCTTGTTTAGAGAGCCCTTCCTGAGGGACCTGGGCTAAACACGGAAGGCAGGAGGGAGTCAGACAGGGAGAGCCCGCAGCCTGGCACTTAGCACAGGCAGATAAAACGCGTGTTGTTTTTTTTTCTTTTGAGTTGGAGTCTCACTCAGTCGCCCAGACTGGAGTGCAGGGGCCGCTCCCGGCCACCGCAGCCTCGACCTGCTGGGCTCCGGTGATCCTTCCGCCTCAGCCTTCCGAGCAGCTGGAACTACAGGCACGCGCTACCACGCCTGGCTAAGTGCCAGGCTGCGGGCTCTCCCTGTCTGACTCCCTCCTGCCTTCCGTGTTTAGCCCAGGTCCCTCAGGAAGGGCTCTCTAAACAAGGGA
>CAUYQG010038195.1:0-12805 GCA_963574415.1 Tarsius wallacei | reverse complement strand
TACAATAAATCAAAAAAATTAGCTGGTCGTGGTAGTGCGCCTGTAGTTCCAGCTACTCGGAAGGCAGAGGCTGAAGGATCGCCGGAGCCCAGCAGGTAGAGGCTGCGGTGGCCGGGAGCGGCCACTGCACTCCAGTCTGGGCGATCGAGTGGGACTCCAACTCAAAAAAAAAAGAAGTAATCTCTACTTATTTTAGTTATGTGACAATGGGCACATCATTTATTATTCTTTTAGACTTGTACTATATAATTCTGGTGGAATAATTTAAAACCTATTTAAATGAAGATACTCAGAGTTTTGAACAAAAATCTTTCTTATATTGAATCTGGCTTTCTGGTCTTAAAAATCATCAACATCAGCAAAAATATGAACTATTTTTGTTAGTTCCAGTCTTCATTCGAATGGATTATCTAACATATCTATTAGTTGTACTTAGGAAACATTTACCTTTTTATTTTAAGCTGTAAATTAGCATAGTTTATTTCTAGAACCTATTTGCCATTAGTTATTCTGAACTAATATACAGATATTTTCAAGTATAAATAATCTAGTTTTTGCCTTTATAGTATAGAAGTAGGTACACTAATAGTATTTTATGCTAGTAATTGAGACTAGTGAGTATTTCTTTGAGCCTTGGACAAGTAGTAATCCATTTTAACTCAGGAAATATTTTAGTCCACAGCAAATATAAAATTTTGTTAATAACTCGAGATTAGTTATTAAGAAAAAAAATATTGTGAACTACCACATTATACCAGGCAACATCACAGCGTGTTTATTTTTTGTTATTGTTTGTTTACGCTACAATTTTTTTTCCATATGCATCTGGTTACTAACACATCATCTGTAAAATACCATACATAGAAAAATCACATGATTCAGTAAGACATTTGGTAATGCATTCACCAGATTATGGAACCTGGTTGTGAAATTAACAATACTTGATCATTTATTTTAGAGACGTACATACAGTATTACAGAAAATACATGCATACAGACGAGTTTTATTTGAGTGAGTTCGTAAGTTCATTTTGTTTGTAAGTCCAACAAGGTTAGCCTAGGTACCCAACTAACATAATCAGCTAGATAGTACTGTATGGTAATAGGTTTATAATACATCCTGGGCATGAAATAAAGATACTATACTACTGTACTCTATAGAGTACCATACAGTAAAGTACAGAAAAGACACCCAGTTGTAGAGGATGCATGCACATGTCAATGTACACCAGACGCATAAATTAACTTATGTGATTGGATATGTGAATGCACGTTCACATCGTTGCAAGTTTGCAGCTTGAAGGTTCGTATGTAGGGGGCTTTCTGAACATGAATCCCAAAGTGTATTAATTGTAAATTAATCCGAAGTAGAGGATTATTTCTAAGTCTGGTAGATTATCAATATCCCAGAACATCTTTTTTGTGTGTGCACTCTGTTTTCATGTGACAAATTTGAATCTTCTCCCTGAGTATTGCAAATAAAGATACTTAAAGTGTACAAGAGATGCCCTTTTTTGCTGTACTTTGAAGCACAGCTTTCACTTCCATAATTCTCTACTATTTCTCACAGTGAATTCCGCTTTTTTTTTTTTTTGAGACAGAGTCGCACTCTGTCACCCAGGCTGAAATGCAGAGTTATGATCCCAACTAATCACAGCTTCAACTTTCTGGGCTCAGGCAATCTTTCTGCCTCCACCTCTTGGGTAGCTGGGACTAGGCATGTGCCAACACACCAGACTTTTATTTAAAAAAATTATTTTTAGATATGAGGTATCACTATGTCGCCCAGGTTGATCCCGAATCTTGGGCTCAAGCAATTCTCCTGCCTTGGCCTCCCAAAGTGCTGGGATTATAGAAGTAAGCCACAGCACCTCGCCTAATTCTGCCTTTTATTAAGTCACTTTAATACTTTTTCTGTTCTACACAATCCAATTTAGTCTGACAGTGTTAAATCTATTATCTGCAAACCTGAAATGCAAAAATGTTCAAAATAAGATGTTTGTAACCTATTTGGCAGCAAAATATAACTTAAATTGACACAGACTAAAGTACTTCTTGTTAGAATGAACATTCATGTATTTCTTTGAGAAATAATAATATGGAGCGACCCAGATTCTAGTGGTAATATTTATATACTATACAAAGTGGGACATTTAAAAAAATACCCATTTTAAGGCATTCTCTGTATTTTATACTTTTCTTTACTAATTTGAGGGCTTACTGAAGTTTCTGACTTCTTACATACCATTGCCAAAATAGTTTGGTTTGATGGGTCTTTCCATTGTAATATAATTAGATTAAATAAAAACATACACACACCAAAAAAAACCTCCCTAAGATTAGTGGCCATAATAGTGACCTTCACTTTTATTTAATAAATAGTCTGGGCTGCCATTTTAAGCAGTGGATTATTCTTTAATTAATTTCACGAAGCATAAATATTTAATTCTGCTAGGGATTCTGCAATGCTTGATACAGTTACATATATGGAAAAAAAAATTGTAAGTTCCTAGTTACTCATTGTAATTTACCAAAGCAATCAGAAAACAATTCATGAATACTCCATGATATATTGCTAAGTTGTATATAATGAAGTTCTAAAAACCACTGGGCAAATAATACGCATTATGCAATAGAAGTTGGTATCACTAGTAAATGTGTAATAAAACAAAACCGACTTACCCTTCTGACATAAGAGGGAGTTTTATGAGATGTCAACTAGGTAGTATATTGTGACACACTCTAAATTCATGAACTGTTTCACATCCAGATTGATATCAGAAGGATATGACAACACAACACATGGGATATAAAATTCCTCATAAAACATTACAACATGGTGAGGAAGATATTAGGTGGTTTCTTAACTCCGTTTAGAGTAAGTAGAATATTTATCTTTTATTTGAAGCCACAAATGTCCATAATGCATAATAATCAAATGTTTTTTTCCTCAATACTGTATATTAACTTTATCTCAACTGTTAAACGTTTAGGCAAGGCTTTACAGAGAGCATGAAGAAATTTCAATTACAGACATTGTGAGTAGTTTAAGAATCATATGAAAAACAAAAAGTAAGAAAGATTCAGGAATATGGGTAATTTTTTGTCTGGATATAGTACTTAATAAAACACTTTTCCAGAAAGTCAGGACTAGTCAACTTATCTGCATAATGATTTTAAAGTAAAAACATGAGTATACATTTATGACTTTGCTTAAACAATTATGCATTAATGACATAGAACAAGAAAAACGAAACGTAACCTGGTATCTAAAAAAGTAACAAAGTTTTCTGATTTTATCAAATAACCACTTCCTGAAAGTGTGCATACAAATAGATACACATGTACTAAATTTGATACCCAAATAAAATTTTAGATGACTTATTTTAGAAAAAATTTTCAGATAACTTCAATGAGTTAACGTTGACATGCTTGACAAAATGGAAACTGTTAAGCAAAGATTGTCTACAGGATTTTGCTCCCCAAATTGAAATATAAAAACTGCGACTGTAGCACACAGGTTCCTTCTTTATTCCTGTTCTCTAGTAATGGCGGGCAGGTGCATGACTCCCCACTGGGGCAATGCAGCTAATGCTGTTGCTGCATTTGTGGCTGCAAAGGCATCAAAAGACCTCTTCAGGTGATTATGCCCAGCATAAAAGGGAGACACAAGTTCAAGCTGAACCCCTGAAGTGCCTTTCTCCAAGGTCTAGTCAGCAGTAATCTCTCTGAAAGCTTTTGTTCATCAGGTCTAGTCTACAGCAAATAGGAAATCCCCATAGGTAGCCTATTCTGGAGAATAGGAAAATCAGTAGAATTAGATCATTTCATGGCAAAATCAGACAACAAATGAGGCAATTCTCCCATTTTTATCTATTTTTTAAACATTTTATCTGGCTAATATAGGCATAGCATCAGAAAATTCGTTGAAAAGTCAGTGCTCTGCCCTCCTTTTTTTAAAAATTGAGCTTGCAAATTATTCTCTTGGAATAGAAGAGGACTTCCAAAGATAAGGGAAATCAATTTCAACCTTCATGAAGCCGAATTTGTAATGTAGAGTTTAGTGCAAATAAATATAAATTCCATTTTGGGCTGCCTATGTTTTCTATAATGAAAACAAACGTTCTTATTTTGTTACCATATTATTAATTCTATTGCCTAGTTTTCACATATACTTAAACTTGTCTACATTGATATATGTGACAAAGGTTGACACCAAAAGCTATTGGGAAGCCATTTTGTCTGAATTCATTTAATTAAGTTCCAATGAGATATACTTAGTAAGAAAAAAAAGGAAAACTTGTGATAATAAATGTATACATATATATTTAAATAAATTTAATCTTTCATATTTTGATGATCCAAGATAAAGTAATTAGTAGCATAATGATTATTGTTAGACTAATACTAATAATATTTTGGATCATGAATGTATATGATAAAATCTATTTAAATATAAATAATATATTTCTTAGCATGCTATATGATGATTAAATCTTGGAAGCTTTCTGATTTCTACACTTAGGAGGCCAGCCTGGGAAGTATAGTGAGAGCTCATCTCTACAGAAAAATTAAAAAAAAATAGACAATTCCAGCTATGCAGGAAGGTGAAGTGGAAGAATCACCTGAGCCCAGGAGGTCAAGGCTGCAGGGAGCCATGATTGTGCCACTGCACTCCAACCTGGATGACAGAGTGAGACCACAAATTCAAAAAAATAAAATAAGATAAACTTAGGATGCAGAAATATTCTCTGAGTAACAGAAAAAAAAATACTACCAGTGTTTATATTGTCTGAAAATGTCTTTATTGTTCAGAATTTGTAAAAACTAGTGAATATGGTGACTGTTAATCTTTAACAATTATCATGACTTTAATCATCTGGGCAGGTGATACTTTTTTAAGCAGGCATATGAGAGAAGAGTCACATGAAACTCACGGAGTCCGAGGGGAAATTTATGGTGACTTCCCAGAAACACTGCCATCATTGGAATGACTCATGTTGTAAATGGAATACTAACACAACTTGCTCATTTCATAGATTTTTTTTTCAGCTCTAAAATATATATATTTTTCTTCAGTCAGAGTCTCACTCTGTTTCTCAGGTGGAGTGCAGTGACACGATCACGGCTCACCACAGCCTTAACCTCCTGGGCTCAGGCAATCCTTCCATCTCAACCTCCGGAGTAATTGAGACTGCAGGTGTATCACCACGCCTGGCAAATTTTTTTTTTTATATTTTGTAGAGACGAGGTCTTGCTATATTGCTCAGATTGGTCTGGAGTTCTGTACTTAAGCAATGTTCTCACCTGGCCTCCCAAAGTGCTAGGATTACAGGCAAGAGCCACCATGCCCAGACAGCTCTAAAATTTATAACTAATTTTGAAAGTATATCTAATATTTGAAATTTCATGATTCAAGTCCATGTGTATATGATATTAAATAAATTCAAATTTAAAAATATTTTTACCATTTATTATATTCTAATCATTTACTTTTTATACTTTTTATCTCTTTGCCCCCCATGTGCATGAATGTACAAGTGTTCTATTTGACCATCATATAGATTGGATTTGCATGTGGAATTCATATTTCTGGCTTATTAGTGATTTGAATAAAAATGTATTAGCAGTTGCATAATAAAGTTATGTAACACTGTGATTGTCTTATTTGACTTTTTTACAGATAAAAAGAGATTATTATTTGGGGAAAAAATCTTAAAATAGATCTTGTACCATGTTAGCCAGTAGAATATGTAAATTCATAAATATTAAATTTCTCTGGAAATAAAAAGTATAGATTACCTCTTTATATTAGTACTTTGATTCAGGCATATATAAATTACCTTTACTAAAATTTTTCTGGATAATGAACATTCTAAATTGCTTAAATAGCTTAAAATATGTAATACTTATATAATACTCAATTGATAGTCGGGTGAGAATTTAAAGTTTTTAATTTTTCCCTAAATAGTAATTTTAAAAAGTATAATGAGAAAATGTTGATGATTACTGTATCCATTAATTTTGATTTAAAATAGTTTAGCTGGCTTTACTTAATAATTAAATGATCGTATAAGTTTTTTAAAGATAGCAGATTAGTCATTTATTAAATATGAGAATCTAGTTGCCAAGTGGCACCTTTGATTCAAAAATAAACAAAAACCATTTGATGTCATTTTGTACTCTTTTACTGACAACTATAATAAGCTTTCATTTTAAATTGAATAGCAGGATATTGAAGAAGCATTCTTTTATGCTCATGTAAGTTCTATAAATATGTTAGAAGAACTAAAGCTGATAAAACTTTTAGTAATTTTTTTTCTCAGCTCATAAAATAATTTGTGAACATACCCATATATATTATATGTATCAGTAAGAAATAGAAGTAAAGAGGTTTTTCAAGAACTATCAAACAAAATAGACAATATCTATTTAATTAAAATTTGAAGACAGCAACAAACCCAAACTCATCTCTTTCATTTCTGTTTTAACAATTATACATCACGATATGTAAGTAAATATTTTAAAATATGAACACATAGGTAAGCTCTATAAGTTTCATAACCAAATCTCCAAATTGTGTGGTTATATACAGGCAGAATACAGATGTGATCTCATCACAGGCTCAGATCATTTTGTTTAACTATAACAATTGTAATATTGATGATTAATTGATGAAGTTAATTATGATTTATTATGTAAAATGCTTTTCCCACCAAAGCATTAAACTTTCTTAAATATACCTATGTTATTTGCAAATTAGAATAGAATTTAAGCTCACATATACCTTTATTTTTGGATTTCTCCTTATGCTGTTATTAGTATGATTGCAATGAAATTTGTCATCGATAGTCTGATCTATATAGCAGACAAGATATCTGTGATAACTCTCCTGTAAGAGACTATCTAAAAAGGCAAGATAGAGAATAAAATAACATGTCTTAACTGCATTGCGATCTGCTGGGGGGAATAACAAAATTCTGAGAAACTGGAAATGACAAAAAAACTGAAAATGACTAAGCTAGAGAGAGAAGAGTGAGTTCAGAGCCTGGTAAATGGCCTGTGGCATCTATCAACATTTAATGGCCTACATAATTCATTTTATCGATCACAAAATAAAACCCTAAATAAATCCCTGACTACTAAAAATTTAACCTTTAACATGTAATTATATAAAACAAAACAAACAAATAAGAACTGAACAGTACTGTGAAAGAGTATTCAACTGGGTTTGAGGATGAGCTTTGCACCATTTGTTTTGCTGGTGAAGTGAGGGAGAGAACACAAAACACAAGAAAAATGTTTGCTTTAAAGTCACTTAGGATTATTGTTTCCTACAGAAAACAGGCAAAAACAAGAAAAAATAATCTTTAAAAGAATATACATTTACAAAAACTTCAAAGCATTCCAATGCTAACATCCTATTGATCATGAGCTAATTAAACAAAATAAGAAAAAAATGAACAACAGCAAAAACAGAACATGTGGGCGATAGTCTACAAGCATGTTCTCCTACAAATTCCGATTAATAATCTCATCTCTACAATAAATCAAAAACTTAGCCGGGCATGGTAGCGCGCGCCTGTAGTTCCAGCTACTTGGAAGGCTGAGCTGGAAGGATCGCCGGAGCCCAGGAGGTCGAGGCTGCGGTCGCCCGGAGTGGCCGCTGCACTCGAGTCTGGGCGACAGAGTGAGACTCCAACTCAAAAAAAAAAAAAAAATGTATATACCATTGTAGTACTATGAGTGATGAAGAATAACTTTTTAAATAAATGATCAATTGAATTTCCATGTAGAAAAAATAAACTTTGAACCCTCCCTCTCACTGTGCATAAAAATCAATTCTAGACTGATTGAGACCTAACTGTAAAAAATGTATAAGAATAAACCTTCTGGAAGGTGATATGAGAAAATATTTTCTGTATGTGGTGTTAGAAAACAATTTCTTAAATATAACACAATAAAGTCTAACCATGATAAAACATATAGATAATTTGGATATACATTAATTTAAAAATAAAAATCTGTCTTGGAGGAAGAAACTAAAAGAGAGTGAACAAGACAGGGAGAGATAAAGAGAAAAGAGAGAGAGAGAGAGTTTGCAATGGGGAACCCCTCCAGAAACCAGAATTACCTTTTAGAGGGATACCTCCTTGTACTACACCCAGAAGTTGTTCCTATGGATCAAACGGTCAACCAAAGTTTTTATCGGAAAGTTCTGAAAGGGTTGGGTCATGATTTGTGAAAGAAACGTCCGGAATTATGGCACACATATGACTGGTTCTTCCACCATGACAATGCACCTGCCCAAACTGAGTGAACACTAAGTGTTCAGCAGTTTTTGACCCCAAATGGCATGAGTCCTGTGCCCCACTCTCCCTATTCACCTGATCTCGCCCCCTAGAAACTTTTTTGTTTTCTCGATAATTAAAAGTCCTCGAAGGGAAATGTTTTTGCCAGTGTGGAAGAAGTGAAACAAAAAACGGCAGAAGCACTAAAAGGCATCAAAGTTGACAAGTTTAAAAAACTGTCTTGAGCAGTGGAAAATGCATCTTGATAGGTGTATTGAATCAAACGGAGAGTACTTTGAAGGTGACTAAAGTTTAAACATGTAAGAGTAAATACACAATTTTTAATAAATTAATCCCTTTTTTTGGTCACCCCTCAAATATAAGTAAAATATATCCATAAAAGGAAAAGTTTCACAATTTACATAGGACAATATAAAGAATGGTGGGATTCTGAGACATTAAAGTCCTCTGTTACTGTGTTATAAGGTGGAAGGTGATGCCATTTATTTAGGAGTAAAGAACAGAAAAGAGCTGAGTCTAGAAAAAATTATTATGAGAGTTAAGCTTTAAATAGGCTGAATTTGAGGTACTTTTGAAACCTGCGAGAGATGTAGCCACACGGGCAGTTGAAACTTTCGTCTCAAGTTAGGATAGTAACTGAAAAATGTTCATTGTTTTCAGCAGAATGGAGGTCTTTATTAGACCAACAAGAGCTGTCTCTGAGACACGTTGGCACGAAACTCAGATGATATTGTTCCGAGGAATACTAAAAAGCAAGAAAATGGAGCCTGAATATAAGCAAATGCAGAAAGAAGTACGAGGGATTACCATGGGTACATTACTGAAATTACTATTTAGATGTATGTTAAAATGATGAGATTGAGAGATGGAGTTTTCATACATAAGACAGAAAGGAATAATAATTAAAGAGAATGCCCTATGACTGAAAGAGGAGCTGGGATCCTAAGTTCAGTGGAAGTTTTAATCTCTTCCATACAGAAGAGTGTGGGCGAATAATGTTTGGATTTGTATCTGGTAGCACAGTAAGGGTTTCTGTTAGGATGTTGTGATACTTGGTTCCTCTGGGAGGGAAAAGCCAAGACACAGAAGGGCATGTGATTTACTAGGGTGATATCTACAAAAAATAAAAAGGGAAGGAAGCAGTATTAGGCAGGGGAACTTCTGGCCATGACTTGATGTATGTAGATCAGACAGTTTCAGGCAACCTATTGGGGAACTTTGTGTGAAATGAAACCTTTCCAGTGGCCATGATGAGTGAGAGAAGGGCAGTGACGCTGCCTTTGTTCCCAGTTCAAGCCTCCAAGCTAAAACGGTTCCAGCAACTGGAGCTGAGACACCTTGGCCAGAAAATGCCTCCCATCTGCCTCCTGAAAGGGGCACTCTGCAGAGACTTCTGGTTTGGGCTTGGAAACTACCCAATCAGGATGAAGCTGTTTTCAACCAATCAGGAGTGAATGAGTTTGACTTCTTCATTTGCATATATGGAACTGATTGACCTTTCACTACTGAGTCTAGAACTGGTCTTTGTTCTTCAGATCTCGTTTTGAATTTAAATCAAAGGCTGTGTCTCTCTGATCTGCACCTTAATTTGTTTTTCCTCCATAGACTTCATGGTCTTTTGTTAACAATTATATCAGAGAGTGCCCATGGAGAATTTCAGCCTTAGGTCATCGTGACCTGACTCTAATACCTTTATCATGACCAGGTGTTGGCTATGGCCTCATAAAGAAGTGTGTGGCTCAAAATTTAAGTCAGATCCTGAAGATGCTAACAGCTGGGAGGCTATTAACTAGCTTCACTTCCTTCAGTTGGACGACATATTTTTTCTTAGAGAACACAGATCTGAGTGGCTCTCTGCCATGACTGCTACAGTCTGTACTTTGCACCACAGATCTTCTTCACAAATATTCAGGGGAGAGTCTCTTTAGGAATCCAAGGGCCTCTATTCTGGAGGAGAAACTTAAAAGAGGAAGTTGTCAAACTACTCTGCATCCATAGTGGAAAATGGAACCAGGGAAGTTGATGCTTTTTTCTAGAGTAGCCTCTTGCTTACATGATCTCAGTAAGTGATTAAAGGCTTGCTGTTACTTCCATTTTGGCTGTGGCTTTAATTGGCTACTCCAACACCTGGCACTTAGCTGTCTCTCTAGTTCAGCTGAGCCCCTGAAAAGCTGGCTCAGCAGCAGGGTAATCAATTAAGCACGATGTCATTGGAAAGAGCCAAAAGCCAGAAGATGCTGCAGGGCACTTTGGGGAGGTGCTAGTGAGTCACTGGCAAGAGGTGAAGAGTCCCACTGAGCATTCATCAAAGAGTCTTGGAAAGTGCTAGTGGGGCCAGTGGGGCAGATGGCTAGCCATGCCAATTGGTTTGGGGTCATGCTTGCAGAAAAAGCGCAGCATTCTTGGAGGATGCTAGCAGATTGTTGATGCATGCTTTTTGGGTTCCAGGGAGGATCTTTGGTTCTTCACTTTTGTCCTTGAATCCCGGCTAATCTCCTGTGGTGAATCAAACTAGAGATCCAATGGAGAGATTTGAAAAAGCTAGGGTAGTAGTTTCCTACATTCCCTGCTTGGGACCTTCCAACAATAGGACCAGAGATAGAATGGGGACTCCTGGGAGCTGAGTAAATCTAAGGAAAAAAGAAAAACAAAAACAAAAATCAAAACAATCCACAAAAAAACTGTGCAGAGCCTTCAGGAATGTTTTGCTCAATGTCCTTGAAAAGACCGTATAGATTATCGTAATACTATAAGAAAAGGATTGGCAGTAGTAGGAAACTGCCTGCGGGGGCACCTGCATAATGAACATTTGTATACCTAGCCCCAAATTGTACACCACATCTTTAAAATTAAAAAAGAAAAAAAAGAAAAGACCTTAGAGATTTAGTTAAAGACCTTCCAGAGGTAGTCTTGCTAAAGCTAAGAGTGTGTGGCACGGGGAGGGGTAATTTGCTACAATCAGAGGGGCAATTTGCTCTGAGCAACCCCTGCCAAGATAACAGAACCCAAGCTGCAACAGCAAGAGCATCAGCTGCTCAACCCAGCTGCCCACCTTCGCCCCTCCACACCAGAAAGCTGGTGGCTAAATCCTGGTGGACAACTCCTGTGACTGACAAAGATTCCATTTCCTTCACCTCTCCTTGTGGACCTAGGGGTGGGCCAGAGCATCTCAGCTTTCAGAAATGAACTAGACGAGGGGTAAAACTCATTTTCCTGTGTTCCTAGGAAGGACCAGAGACCTTAGGCTGAGGTTAAACTTCAGTGGGGAGAGTAAAAAAACAATTGCACTTTGAGACAAAAAACAATTGCCTTTGAGACAGTGGCACACAGGAGACTGATATTAGCAAATCTTGACACCAAAATGAGGAAAAAACAGTTAGTGCTCTCTGATTTGAGGGCTGAAACTACCACCACTGGGATCTTTGAATAAGCCAGCGAGGTACAAGACTGTCTAGGCCTGACCAACCTCTGCTGTTATAGCTCACCTGCTAAATATATCGTTGGTATCCATGTGTTGTTTATATACATCTCCATTAGTTTTTACTCCTATACTTTTTACTTAGTAACCGTAAAGAGAAGGAAAAGTTATATTTAAAATCATTGATGCTATGAACTCTCAAGACAAATAAAGAGAATTAAATTCTGATTTTGAAAGCAGGAGACTTTATTATTAATATTACGTTAACATAACTCTCCATGATACGTGCACACAGTATTCAATTCTTCATTGACTCCACATACACTTACTGAACATCTGTTATGTTTCAAATTGTACAGCAGACTCAGATGTTCCTGTCATACAGATTAACTTCTAAAACAAACATCAGGAAAAGTAGTTCCAAATAAATCATTAAGTAAGATTCGAAAGACATCACGAAGGAACTTTAGCGATAACAAAACGCAATACATCTGAGAGCCTGATCTTGTTGGCTGCTGTTTGATGTGTTCATACTATCAAATGAGGACCACAAGACACCACTCACTTTGATAGATATTAAGGATAAAATAGTAAACAGATCCATTTATACCTGCTCATTAAGCTCAGCATTTTATATTAATTAAGTAATCAGACAAATCAATTAAATATGCAACACACACTAAGGATTTCACATGACGTTGTGAGCATCCAAAAGAAAATGTATGCCAAAACGGCGAGCAAGAGGAATATGTTGGCAAGAAAATGATGGGAAAGTAGAGATCTAAAAGAAATAAAAGTATGTTCGAAGTACAAAGTGTGGGGACAAAGTCCAAAGAGAAGGAAAAGTCTGAGGAAATGACTTATGTCATTTGAACAATCAGAGAACCCAAGAAGAATAGCGTGAGACATGGGAAGAGTAAAAGGCAGGTGAGATGTGTTGGGGTCCAATAGTACAGGTTTTTTTGGTTCATGTTGTAGATTTTGGTCTTCATTCTTAGAGCAGTGTGAAACTGTTCACATATTTTTACACCAGTTTGGATTTGTGTATTGAAAGTTCCACACTGGTTGTCTTGTA
>CAUYQG010038190.1:0-10696 GCA_963574415.1 Tarsius wallacei | reverse complement strand
CCAGTCTGGGCGACAGAGTGAGACTCCAACTCAAAAAAAAAAGTAAATAAATAAATAAATAGCCAGACATGGTGGCTCACGCCTGTAATCCCAGCACTTTTGGAGGTGGACATGAGAGGATTGCCTGAGCCCACAGGTTTGAGACCAGTCTGGGCAACATAGCAAGACCTTGTCTCTACAATAAATCAAAAAATTAAGCCGGGCTCGGTGGCGCAGCCTGTAATCCCGTGCTTTGGGAGGCTGAGGTGAGTGGATTGCCTGAGCCCATGGGTTCGAGACCCACCTGGGCAACTTGGCGAGCCCTCATCTCTACAATAAATAAAAAAATTAGCTGGGCGTGGTAGCGCGCGCCTGTAATTCCAGCTACTTGGAAGGCTGAGGCAGAAGGATCACCGGAGCCCAGCAGGTCGAGGCTGCAGTGGCCGGGAGCATGCCACTGCACTCCAGTCTGGGTGACAGAGTGAGACTCCAACTCATAAAAAAAAATTAGCTGGGTGTGGTGGTGCACACCTGTGGTTCCAGCTACTTGGAAGGCTGAAGGGTAAGAATCACCTGAGCCCAGCAGGTCAAGGTTGCAGTGACCATGAGCATGCCACTGCACTCCAGTCTGAGCGATAGAGTGACACTCTGACTCAAAAATAAATAAATAAATAAATAAAGGGGATACAACAAAAGCATGATTGAGGTAAGAACCAGCTGGCTTTGCACCTGCACACCTGCCCTTGTTTACTGAGTGTGAATTTAACCCTTTTTTGCCCTGGACACATGGCAGAAGCTAGCACCTCATGCCATGTGGGCTGAGTATTGCTGAGCAAGGGAAAAAGTCCCATGTTGTTGTCTCATCTCTCGATAAAAACTACTAGCCATTGTGATCCTCACCTTCAAAAGCCTTCCACATAGTCCATTCCTTCCCTGAGGCCAGGCCCAGGGGCTCAGTGTCTGGCCCTGTCTTTTCTCCTTCATTCCATAAATGCCAGGTCCATGAACACACCTCAGACTGGCGCTCAACACCTAAAGATAGGAATTTCCCATTCCTTGACTGGGGAATTCCCACAGCCTCTCTATGCTTCCTCAGCTTGGGTCAAGCTTCCACTATCTAAAAACCTCCCCTAGCCCAAAAGTGAAACCAACATGGTTCTGGGTTCTTTGTACATGTGATCTCATTTAATTTTCCACCAACCCTCTGGTGTAGGGAAGGCTATTTACTATATCCATTTTACAGATGAGAAAATTTTGGCTCCAAGGTGCTAGGTTGTTGGCCAGAGATAAAGCTAATAAGACAGACCGGGTCTGCCTGACGCCCATGTAGTGTACTCAATACTTTATTTTTAAAATTACTCTGCACGCCCAGGACTTCTCCGTGGTCCGGCTCTGGGTCATGGTAGAGGCTTACAAATGTTGGTCTCTGTTGATGTTTTGCTTCATAGCTTTTTGGCTGGAATCAGGGTGTTTGGGTCCCAGATCCACCTTATTCTCTAGCCTTTTGTGACCTTGGGCAACTCGCCTCACTGAAGTCTCTGTCTTTGATCTAAAAAGAGCCATATCACAATATAGACTCCTCAGGGCTTGTGGTAAGGGCACAATGAGATGAGAAGCTTCTGGGCCTGGTGGTCAGCAGCAAGCCTTCTCTTGGGGCTGCCAGTGATACCTTGGGGCCGCCCTGCCTCGCAAGAGCAGCCTCTGCAAAATGGGAACCCACTGGAGTATTTTCTGTTTGAAATGCAAGTCCATGCCGTTTCCCCTTCTGAAAATGATGCCTTGCTGTTTGTGACCATCCCCCTCATTGCTGATTTTATTTTATTTTATTTTATTTTTCGCCTTATTTCCCCACCAAGACTTCCTTTAGCTTGACATATCCAACTTTTGCTTCAGTCCAGCTACTCAACCCTGGCGTTTCCCAAGTGGCTGTCTCCTGCAGACCTTTAGACCTGACTGGGAAGCAGGAGAGAGAGACCAGAGCAGGAATTGACCCCTGAGTCTGTTCGCTCTTCTTACCTCCTCCTGCCCACTCCCAACAAAAGAATCCCAGGTTATCTTCCAGAAGCTGCCACAGGGTGAGGTAATAAAACAGATGACTGCCTGCCCATGTGATGGCGGGTGAATCATCCCCAGGCATCTGTGAGACTGAGGGCAAACGTGAAAGGGATTAAAGGTAAAACCGGCTTGGCCACGTGATCGGTGCAGTTGGACATTATCCACAGGTGACTGAGCTGCAGGAATCTGAACTGAAGACAGGAAGCCCAGGCTTCTCCGGCCTTGTTCCTGGGGCTGTGTCTGACTCCCACAGGGCTGAATGGAAGGAGACACGTGGGCTATGTTGGGTCCAGCAGAAGGGACCACAGGCCACACTTTTCTTACAAAAAAAGACCACTTCCAGGTGGCCCAGAGGAGTCTCCTCTGCCTGGGACAGGGTCTTGCTTTTTTCCTTTTTTTTTTTTTTGAGTTGGAGTCTCACTGTGTCGTCCAGGCTAGAGTGAGGTGGCATGCTCACAGTTACTGCAGCCTCGACCTGTTGGGCTCAGGCAATCCTTCTGCCTCAGCCTTCCAAGTAGTTGGAACTATAGGCGCACGTACCACGTCCAGCTAATTTTTTGATTTAGACAAGGTCTCACCAAGTTGCCCAGGCTGGTCTTGAACCCCTGGGCTCAGGCAATCCTCTCTCCTCGGCCTCCCAAAGTGCTGGAACTACAGGCTTGAGCCACTGAGACCAGCCTGTCTTGCTTTTAAAAATGGCACCCACTCAAATCCTTTCCCCCACAGCAACAGCAAAGAAGAAAGGCCATTTTTCACACACGTGTTTTAGAGCATTTCAGAAGCAGGGTGACATTCCGTGAAAATGGCAGAAAGGAGAAATTAAACGAAAAAAAAAAAAAAAAAAGAACAGAGATGTGAGCGGTAGGGTTTCCTGTTAGCATCTGTGTTCTTCAGGGAACGGAGGCTGAGCGGACCTCTGCTGTGACTTGTCTTCCGGCTCTGTGGCTGTCCCTCCCTACCCCATGCTGTCCCTCCCACGCATCCTGGGGAGCACGCACAGTTATGTTCCGTCATGGAGCCAATCATGTCCCCTTTCCTGAGTCATGCATTATTGAAGGTTCATAATTGTGCCTTGGACTTTTTTTTTTCCAACAATGGGAAAACATGTCCTAAGTCAGAGAAAATTGGGGTGGAAGAAACCCTGGTAACATGAGAACTGAGGCAGAAGAGATGGTTTTTTTATTTACCTCTGGGTCCTCAGTACTTTATACAGTCCTGGAAAAAAAATGGAAATAAGACTTGCACAGCCTACTCATGTTACAAACAGGGAAATGGAGTTTCTATGAATAATGACTTATCATTGCCCCTGTTCCCACTGGACCCATTTTTATAGATAAGTAAACTGAGACTCAGAGAGGCAAAGTGACTTTCCTACAGTCATGTAATAAACAATAGAGCCCAGATTCCAACTCAGCTGCTTCCAGTGGATTTTTTGCTTTGAGATCTCCAGCCATCTGAAATTAAGAATGCCTGTGAAGGAGAAACTTCAGGGTCACAGCCCAGCTGGAAGTGAATGGAGGAGCAGCCAGGACACACATCTTGAACTCCTGCTTTCATTTAGGTTGTATGTCTATTTGGAGCGCATGAAGGAGACTCTGGAGGCTGGGAAAGTACAGGAAGGCTGGTCATTTTACAGTGAAAGGGTGGAGTTGAGTTGGTGGTTCTAAGCAGAAGAGAGGCAGACTTGATCTTTGACCACCTGTCTAAGGCTGTCAACAAGACCCACCTGGGGAGGCTGAGGTGGGTGGATGTCTTGAGGCCAGGAGTTCGAGATCAGCCTGGGCAACATAGTAAGACTCCGTCTCTATAAAAAATTATCCGGGCATGGTGGCACATGCCTGCATCACGAGCTTCTCAGGAGGCTGAGGCAGGAGGATCGCTTGAGCCCAGCTGTTTGAGGCTGTAGTGACCTATGATGGCACTTCACTCCAGGCCAGATGACAGAGGAAGACCCTGTCTCTAATAAATAAATAAACAAATAAACAATTTAAAAGACCCACCTGGGGGAAGGAGGTCAAGGGATTTCACAGCCTCAGCTGTCTCCATGGAGAGAGAGGCACTTTGCTCTTAGTGTTGCCTGTCCCCCCTCCCCTCTTTTCTCCTTGCTGGTTCCTCTATTAATGGAACGGGATTTCTCCCAGAGGAGAGGCTGTCCTGGGGCTGGCAGGAGAGGTTGAGTCCATCCTGCTTCTGACTCTCATCAAAGAACTCTGTGGGGACTAGAAGCTGTTGTGTCTTTCACCAGGAGGAAATGAACGACACACTCACAGAGGGAAGAGGTGGAGATGCAATCTCAGTTTCCAGGTGGGGGTGTGGAGAGGCGGAAGCCAGTGTGTGTGCAGGGGCGGGAATTCTCCAGGCAGAGCTTTCCCCACTCCCACCCCAGCAACAGAAGCAGAGCCCTGGTGGGAGACGGGGGTTGGGGACAAGTGCAGTCCCCAGCAGGCTGATATTTATAGAGCACGCATCGCCATGGTACCCAGCGCTTAAATTAAACCCCAGCACGACTGCTTAGAGACGCATGGGATGCCACGCGCTACCTGTCCACTGCACATTCTGATGCCTCATCCTCAGAACGTCAACACATGAAGGATAAGCAAACAGCAGGAGAAGTTCAGGGTTGGGGCCCAAACCCAGAGAGCCTGCCTCGACAGGTGGCTGGGTGGGGTTGTATAAAAAACATGAGCAGAAAAAAAGGTCCGTCTCCAAACCTTGGCTCTGCATATCTGGCAGGAGATGACATCTGAGCCTCAGTTTCCTCTCCTGTAAAATGAGAGCAACAACATCCAACTCACCGTTGAGTCATGACAACTCAGTGAACTGGGGTAGGTAAATTGCTTAGCTCAAGCTTGACTCCTGAAACATAGAAGTTTTTTAGCTTTTTTGAGTCAGAGTCTTACTCTGACACCCAGGCTGGAGTGCAGTGGCACGCTCACGGCCACCACAGCCTTGACCTTCTGCCTTCTGGGCTCAGGTAATCCTTCTGCCTCAGCCTTCCAAGTAGCTGGAACCACAGATGTACTACGCCACCACACCCAGCTAATTTTTTTTTATTTATTATAGAGATGAGGTCTTGCCAAGTTGCCCAGGCTGGTCTCGAACCCATTGACTCTGACACTCCTCTTGCATCAGCCTCCCAAAGTGCTGGGATTATACGTGTGAGCCATCACGTCTGGCTCAGAAATTCCTTAAAGGTAGGTCCCCTTCCACTCTCAGGTCTTTCATTTATACAACAAAGCTTTTTTGGCTGTTTGTGGTGTGCCAGGCAAGGTACTGAGACACAAGAGTGGTTTCTGGTCTCATCACTTACTGTTTAGTAGAGGAGACATACAACAAAGTCAACAAATGAACCTATTATTGCAAGCTGTTATCAATGATATGAAGGAAAGAGTGTTCTATGAAGAATTTGGTAGGGTGGGGGTTGGTTGAAAATACTTTCTTCCTTCCCTCCCTCCCTCCTTCCTTCCTTTCCTTCTTTCTTTCTTTCTTTCCTTTCTTCCTTCCTTCCTTCCTTCCTTCTTTCTTTCTTTCTTTCTTTCTTTCCTTCTTTCTTTCTACTTTATTTTCCTTCCTATCTTCCCCCCTTATTTCCTTCCTTCTTTCCTTCTCTCTCTTTCTCTCTCTCTCTCTCTCTTTCTTTCAGCTCCCAGGCTGGAGTACAGGGGCATGATCATAGCTCCCAGCAGTTTTGACCTCTTGGGCTCAAATGATCCTCACTCTTCAGTCTTCCAAGTCGCTGGGATTACAGGTGTGTGCCACCACACCTGGCTATTTTTTTTTTTTTTTTTCTAGCAATAGGGTCTCACTATATAGCCCAGACTGGTCTCAAACACTTGGTTTTAAGCATGAGCTGTTGCCGGAAATCTACTTTAGTCAGGGCCAGAGGAGGCCATTGTGAGGAGGTGACTTTAAGCTGGGGCTTCAAGTAGCCAGTAATATGAAGGACCAAGGCTGGGCACAGTGGCTCAAGCCTATAATCCCAGCACTTTGGGAGGCCAAGGTGAGAGGATTGCCCAGGCCTGCAGGTTTGAGGCCAACCTGGGCAACTTGGCAAGACCTCATCTCTAAAGTAAAAAAAAAAAAAAAAATGAAGGACCAAAGAACATTCATTCTAGGCTAAAGGAATATAGCAGGTACAAAGACCCTGAAGATACGGCGTGTTCAACATCCCCAAAGAGCCCTGTTCCTATTCCACTGAAAACCACAGGAGGCTGCTCTCCATGGACACACCCAAGCTAGAAGGTGGTAGCCCTAAAATCCCACAATATTCCCTGATCCTAAACCTGTGGCTTCCTGGGCTATCATCTCCAGCCTGATCCAGATGCACAGAGTCCCAGCCCTGGTTTCTCAGCTGCAGTTGCCTCAAAGGTTCAATAAGGCCTCGTAAAGGTGGGATACTTTTGCTTATTCTGTCTTTAGTTCTCAGAAATTTAAATATGTGTCGTGGTATTGTATGGATTTCTTTGGGTTTATCTTGTTTGGGGTTCACTCAGCTTCTTGAATCTGTGTTTTATGCTTCCTATTATTTTTATTTTTACTTTTTTTTTTGTAGATGTGGTGTCTCACTATGTTACCCAGGCTGGTCTCAAACTCCTGGCCTCAAGCAATCCTTCCACCTCGGCCTCCCAAATGGCTGCGATTATAGGCAGGAGCCACTGTGCCTGGCCTATGCTTCCTGTAAAAAGTTGGGACATATTCAGCCATTATTTCTCTGAGTCCTATTACAACCCCACCTTCCTTCTTCTCTCCTCTGGGACTCCATCATCATCATCCCCTGTACCACGGGACCCTGGGGCTCTGTTCATGTGTTTTCAGTCTATTTCCACTCTGTTGCTCAGATTGGGTCATTTGTATTGTTCTGTCTTCTGGTTCACTGGTGCTCTTCTTTCTGGCTCCTCTATTCCACTGTTGAGCCCATCCACTGAGCTTTTTACCTCAATTGTTGTGTTTTTCTGTTCTAATATATTCATTTGGCTCTCCTTTATGTCATTTATTTCTTCCCTGAGACATTATTTCTTTGTTGAGGTTTTCTGACTTTTAAATTTGTTTCAAGTGTATCCATAACCACTCACTGAAGCATTTTGCCACGACTGGTTTAAAATCTTTGTCGGAGGCTGGGTGCAGTGGCTCATACCTATAATCCCAAAACATTGGTAGGTCAAGGCTGGAGGATCACTTACGGCCAGTAGTTCAAGACCAGCCTGGGCAAGACTCTGTCTCTACAAAAATTGTAAAAAAAAAAAAAAAATAGTTGGTCTTGGTGGCACATGCCTGTAGTCCCAGCTCCCATCTATTCAGGAGGCTGAGGTAGGAAGATCACTTGAGTTCAGGAGTCTGAGGCTGCAGTGAGTTATGATCACACCACTGCACTCCAGCCTGGGTGAAAGAGTGAGACCTAGTCTCTAAAAAAAATTTTTTGTTTTGATTTGAGATATACTTGGCTCTTGGTATGATGAGTGATTTTTGATTGAAACCTGGACATTTTCACACTGTTTTGAGATCCTAGATCTTATTGAAAACTGTTTTAGCTGGCTTTTTCTAATACTATTACAGCACCTTGTTCCTGCCAGGTAGAGGTGGGATAATGGTGGTGAGTCCTGGCTCCCTGCTTGGGAGCCTCATGACAGCCTCTTGAGGGTGGCCTTTGCTGGGTGGGTGAAGGGGGACCACAGATTTTTTTCTGTGGTGGTTGTGTCGAGGAGGCTGGTTAGTGTCTATGGTTTTCTGTTTGCTAGTCCCCCCCTTTCCTAGTACTTTGGCTAGACACAGCAGGCCTCTGTTGCAGCATTTTTTGAGGGCCCCATTGGCATTTCTGGGTTATCTGTTTCCCCAGCACTTAGCCTGGGAGATGTGAGGAAGAAAGAAAGCCCGGGAATTCACCCCCAAGTTGTTCCTCAGGCCATGAGTTCCCTTGCCGTTGGCTCTCTGCTCTGCTCTGTTCTGTTCTGAGTCTTCTCATATATATCTGTTTTATATAAATGTCAAGGCTTTTATTGAATTAGTGGGAGAAGGTCGGGCGTGGTGGCTAATGACTATAATCCCAGCACTTTGAAAGGCTGAGGTGAGAGAATCACCTGAGCTCACGGGTTCGAGACCAGCCTGGGCAACTTGGCAAGACCTCATCTCTACAATAAATCAAAAAATTGCTGGGCTCGGTGGCGCAGCCTGTAATCCCACGCCTTGGTAGGCTGAGGTGAGTAGATTGCCTGAGCCCGTGGGTTCGAGACCCTCCTGGGCAACTTGGCGAGACTTCATCTCTACAATAAATCAAAATATTAGCCGGGCGTGATAGCGCACGCCTGTAGTTCCAGCTACTTGGAAGGCTGAGGCGGAAGGATTGCCGGAGCCCAGCAGGTCGAGGCTGTGGTGGCCGGAAGCTGCCACTGCACTCCAGTCTGGGCGACAGAGTGAGACTCCAACTCAAAAAAAAAAAAAAAAAATTAGCTGGGCATGGTGGTGCATGCCTATAGTTCCAGCTACGTGGAAGGCTGAGATGGAAGGATTGCCTGAGCCCAGCAGGTCAAAGCTGCGGTGGCCATGAGCATGCCACTGCACTCCAGCCTGGGTGACAGAGTGAGACTCTGACTCAAAAAAAAAAAAAAAAAGAGTGGGAGGAATAGGGGATAGTATGCCTACTGTATCTTCCTGGAAGTAGAAGGTTGCTGCTTCCTCTGAGTCAACGAGACTCAGTGTGTCTAGGCTGAAATTCGCCTTTGTTCCCCAAGCTAGCAGCTTCTCCTTTTCCTGTTGCACTATCTACCTCCCCATTTCTTTTCTTTTTTTTTCTTAAATTGAAATCTCACTCTGTTACCCATGCTGGAGTGCAGTGGCATGATCACAGCTCACTGCAGCCTCAACCTCCTGGGCTCAGGCAATCCTTCTGCCTCAGCCTCTCCAGTAGCTGGGACTACAGGTGTGTGCCACCACACCTGAGTATTTTTTTTTGTGTGTGTGGAGACAAGGTCTCTCTCTATTGCCCTGGCTGGTCTTGAACTCCTGGGCTCAAGTGATTCTCCTGCCTCAGCCTCCTAAAATGCTGGGATTACAGGTATGAGCCACCCTGCCTGGCCAGTGATTTCTTAACTGACCTCGTAACTTGTGTTCTTACCAATTCTCACCTTTCTAGTACATCTCTCAACCTTTCTAAAGCAGGTGTCCACAGGTGTGTTACTCAGAGTTAAATATCAAAATTTAAGAGCAAATACGTTTGGGAAATATTGGTTTTAATAAAGTAAATAGAATTATTTCCTTGGGGCTGTCTCATGGCTCTCACTGCACCTATATCCATGATAAATAACCAAGAAAACAATATAAAATACAGAGTTGTCCAAACTTTTTTTTTTTTTAGTTGGAATTTCACTCTGCCGCCCAGGCTGGAGTGCAGTGGCACGCTCACAGCCACCCCAGTGTCGACCTGCTGGACTCAGGTAATCCTTCCACCTCAGCCTTCCAAGTAGCCAGAACTACAGGCATGCGCTACTACGCCCAGCTAATTTTTTGATTTATTTTAAAGATAAGGTTTTGCCAAGTTGCCTGGCCTAGTCTTGAATGCGCAAGCTCAGGCAATTCACTCACCTCGGCCTCCCAAAGTACTGGGATTACAGGTTGAGCCACTGAGCCCGGCCTACCCAAACTTACTTGACTAAAATATCCTTTTTCTCCCTGAGGCATCTGGAGTACAATGTTCTGAAACAGCGGCTCACAAATTTTTCCATGAAAAATCAGATAATGCATACTTTCAGCTTTGCCATTCATATAGTCTACTCTGCCACTACGGGGTGAAACCAGCTATAAATAATTTGTAAACAGGCTGGGCATGATGGCTCATGCCTGTAATCCCAGCACTTTGGGAAGCTGGAACAGGAGGATCTCTTGAGGCCAGGAGTTTGAGACCAGCTTGGATAACATAGGGAGACCTTATCCCTTCAAAAAAAAAAATCAAAAAAATTAGCCAGGTTTGGTGGTGCATGCCTGTAGTCCTAGCTAGTGGGAAGGCTGAGGAAGGAGGATCACCTGAGCCCAGGGGGTAAAGGCTACAGTGAGCCATGATCATGCCACTGCACTCCAGCCTGGACAACAGAGTGAGACCCTGACTCAAAACCAAAAACAAAACCTAGAAAAAAGTATATAAGCTGGGCTCGGTGGCTCAGCCTGTAATCCCTCGCCTTGGGAGGCTGAGGTGAGTGGATTGCCTGAGCGCACGGGTTCGAGACCCACCTGAGCAACTTGGTGAGACCTCATCTCTATAATAAATAAAAAATTAGCCAGGTGTGGTAGCGCGCGCCTGTAGTTCCAGCTACTTGGAAGGCTGAGGAGGAAGGACCACCAGAGCCCAGCAGGTCAAGGCGGCGGGGGCCAGGAGCGGCCACTGCACTCCAGTTTGGGCGACAGAGTGAGACTCCAACTCAAAAAAAAAAAAAAAATATATATATATATATATATATATAAGTGGATGTGGTTGTGTGCCAATAAAACTTTATTTAATACAACAGACCACAGGCCCCCTCAGGTTGTAGTTTGTCCACCTTTGTTCCGATGCATCACTTTAATTGCAGAGACCTGGGTGTCATCCCAGGTTTTTCCCTTTTCTTTTTTTTTTTTTTTTTTTTTTTTTTTTTTTTTTTTTTATTTTTTTTTTTTTTTTTTTTTTTTTTATTTTTTT